>JAFHBW010000009.1:0-184955 GCA_019022765.1 Westerdykella sp. P71
CCTTTTCACTTTACATCTTCACCTTTTCCTCTTACCTCCCCTTCCCTCCCCTTCCCTCTTCCCTTCCCCTCTTTCACCCAAAAATAAAAAAGCCACAACCACCGGTATACAACGCCATCCCATGCAGTCCCCCCATATCCTCATTATCCCCATTCGCAAAACGCGATGAAAGCAAAAGGAACGAAACGCAACGCAACCATGCAATCATGCAACCACCATCCCCCAAGGCGCACACCACCCTCAGACACCTAAGCTCCCCAGCACCTCATCAACACCACCCTCAACTCCCAACTCCCAACTCCCATCTCCCCTCAACCCAACTCCCAACTCCCACCTCCCCTCCACTTCCCTATTCCCTACTTCCCTACTTCCCTATTCCCTACTCCTACAACCTCAACTCTTCTTCTTCGTCCCCCACGCAAGCCTCAAATTCCCCAACCTCAACTCCCCTCCCCCACCCCCACCACCCGCACCCTTATCCCCCTCCGCACCCTGCCCATTCCCTTCCCCCTCCACCTGCTGGTGCTGGGCCGCAGCAGCACGCTCACGCTCATCCTTGGTCGGAATCCGGGGCTGCTCCGCGAACCGGATCCCGGGAGTCCTCGCCCCCGTCCCCGTCGGCGTCTGCCCCCCCGCAGCTCCCCCAGGAGTTCCCCCAGCAGCAGCAGCAGCAGCAGCAGCAGGACGAGCGGAATGCGAAGCAGACGCAGAAGCAGACGCCAAAGCAGACGCAAGACCCGTCGCCGTCGCCGTGCCCCTCCTCGGCCCCAACGCCAACGCGCCCCTCTCCCTCTCCCCCTCCTCCTCAGACTCCGAGTCCGGCGTATCCCCCCCACCCATCCCCAACGCACCCAGCCTCCTCTTCCGCTCCGCCGCCGTCTCCCCCTCATCCATGCGGCTCTTCGGCGCCACTCTCACACTTCCCCCAGACGACGACACATCGCGATCCCTATCCAGAGAACTCGAGCCCTGCAACGCAGCGATTCTGCGTCTCCGCTCCGCCACCGTCTCCTCTTCTTCACCCTCCGGCACAGACGACGACAAACTCTCCGCCGCCCCCGCACCCTCATCCTCATCCGCCAACCTCCTCCTCCGCTGCGCCGCCGTCTCCCCCTCCCGCGGATGCTCAAACCGATAGCGCGCCAGATCCCGGCGCACAGAGTGGAACGGCACATCCTCGCCGCTGGAATCGATCAACGTCAACCCATCCGGACCCGTGTGCCGCTCCTCCTGCGCCGCGGTCGACAAATCCAACTTCTGGAGCTGCGCTTCGCCCTCCTCGCCCACGACGACGGGGACGGGGACGCGCACGTGTTGCGCCGCCGACTGTCTGCGAGCGGCGTCTTTGGCGTCTCGTTTCGCGTCCTGCTTGACCTTTTCGGGGACGTCGCTGTCTTCGATGAACTTCGCGCGGGCTTTGGGGTCCAGCTTGGACATCTGCTCGATGAACTCGGCCTTACTCATCCGTCGTCCTCCGGCGGTTACCGTGAAACGAATACGCTCATCATCTTCCTCGTGTTTGCCCGTCTTCTTCCTGGCTTCCGCCGCAGCAGGTGCGGCGCCCGAAGGCCCGGCCGCCTCTTGGTGATGACTCGGCATGCCCACATACTTGCCCATGTTGCGGAGACTATGCATGGCGCGGCCGCCCGTTTCCCCGATGGTGCCTCTACGCTCCGCTCCGGGTCGATCCTTGGGTCCGGCGGGGATATCGTACTTCTTGATGACCTCGCCGTCCTCGTCTTCGACGATGATGGTGTTGCCGAATTGATACGCGAGGGCGGGACCGCGCTTCTGGGGCGGCTTGTAGGTTCGTGAGGGCGCAGACGGTTGGCCGTCTTCGTCTGGGCGAAGACCAGAAGTGTGTCTTCTCTTGAGCATGTTCCACCTGCTTGGGTGTTCGGCGCCCTCCTTCAAGTTCGCGGCTCCGGCAGGCTTTTCAGGCTCGTGCTCCCTTGGTGGGGGGTGATGATGCTCCGTCTCTGCCACGCCATGCTGGACATGCTTTTCAGAATACAGGCGCGCGGCCTCTGCCGCCTCTGCCGCCTCACGCTCCTTCTTCCCCTCTCCGGGGCGACTACGCCGTGTTCCCAACACATTCCCCTCTTCGTCTTCAATAACGGTATCCTTTCCTTCATGGAAGATCTCCTCCTCATTCTCCCAATGTCCATTCCCCCTCGTCACGGAACTCTCGGGGCTTTCATCACTGGGAACAGGCAGCGTATCGGAATCCCGCATGGGAGAAGGAGCCTCAGGGTGCTCTTCATGAGTCCGCTCGGGCCTGATCGCAGACTCAGATATCGGCCCGCCAGCTCCACGACCAGCGTCCCATCTCTTGCGCCGTGCCGTACGGCTCGAAACCTCCTCCTCCTTCTGGCGACGCAGAAACTGGCCCGGGATCCCAATCGAGGGAAGGAGCCCAGCACCAGTCGTCTCGCCCTTCTCGCTGATATCCGAAGCCGAGTGTCGTCGTCCAAGCGACATGGAGGATTTCGATCGCGATTGTATACGCGGAAGGCGGTCCATCCAGCTCGGCCCCTCCTCGTTGGCCTGGGTATACGTGAGAGACACACTGAGCGTGTTGATACGTTTTCCCAGCGTAAAGACGGCAATCGAACTGCCGTGGACAATGATACTGGTGATGACAAGGAAACACGTAATCGGCCAGATCATCTCGATGATGTTGAGGTGCTCGAACCCCGGCTCGGGCAGCACCGCGAGCGGCGTCGTGCCCTCTGTCTCCAGCTCCGCTCGAGCCAGGATAGCGACGAACAGCCCGCCGACGCCGATCGGTCCAAAGTGTCCGGCAAACATAGCCTCGCGCCACGTCTTCACATCCGGTATGAACGGCTTGAGCATCAGCATGATGGGAATGCGGCGGAAGAAGAGAACCAGGAGAGCCAACACGACCAACCGCCAGGGCGTGATCCCGATGATATCGGGCGAGTTGAACTGCGCCCAGGGAATGATAGTCCCGAAATAGACGAAGAACGACAAGTTGATGAGCAGATCGATGACGTTGCTGACGTGCGACTCCTCCGTCTTCTCCTGGAACCAGCCGTCGTTGGAAAAGCCGACACCACACGCAAAACCAACCAGCAAGTCGTCCATACCCAGCAGACTGCCCGCTCCGGCACAGAAGAGAGCAAGCACAAAGTAGAACACGAGGAAGCTCTCTCGATCGATGAGGTCATGTTCGTGGGCATAGCGGATCGCGCGCCTAGCGGCATAGCCGACGAGAACCCCGAACACGGCGCCGAATATGCATTCGTAGAGGATGGTGTAGCAGAACCAGTGGAGCGATACTTCGCCAGCGTTGGGTCGATACCGGATAAGGTAAACGGCCAGGTAGACGAAGGGGAATGCCATGCCATCGTTGCAGCCAGACTCGGCGGAGAGCAGATCTCGAAGATGCTTGGGCACGCGCTTCGCGAACTTGCCCTTTCCCACGACGGAGGAGGCTAGGACGGGATCGGTGGCGGTGACGCAGGCTGCGACGGTAAGACTGTCCAGCCAGTTAAGCCTGTCCCCGAACAGGCCCCAGACGAACAAGCTCGTAATCAGCCAGCCCCAGGTCATGACGGGAATGAGCAACAGGGTGACCGATTTCCAGTGCCTCTCCATGTAGGACCTGGGCAATTCGACTCCAACGGCGAAACACTGGACGACCAGGACGATTCGAGCGAACTCGAGGGTGATCAGATCGACATTGCCCCAGGTGAGCGGGTTGATGAGGTCGGCAGCATGAGGCCCAAATATGATGCCGCAGATGGTCGCGACGGTGGCTTCACCGATATATAGGCGCTCCTTGATGATCGAGGAGCATAGCATGAACAGGCTGGTGAAGCCTCCAAGGATGATGTACACCAGGTGGGGTTTTGTGATTGCAAGATGCTCCCACGCCATGATGGCGGAGTATAGTTAGTTAACGAGTGTGATATGTTCGACTAGGTGGGAAGGATAGGCAGTCGAGGGGATTGTTTGAGGGTGAGTTGTAGGAGGGGATGTTTCGACGGACGGACGAGTGGATTCGCTGTCGGATGCATGTATGGAAAGTGCGCCCAGTCGCCGCTCCCAATTGTGGCCTCCAAAGGCAGTTCGGTTCGGTTCAGATTGGTATGATGGAAGGAACGTTGCGGTGAGGCCGAAGCGGATCGTCGATGTCCAAGTGAATGACGTCTGTATAGAGTGGTGTTAGCGGAGTCCTAACACAATCGCAATGTTCAGTTGCCGATGGAGCAGATCCTCTCCGTAAAGGGTAAACACGAACGTTGGGGAGATCGACGAAAGGCGTTGAGCTTACAGAATCTCGGCGTGGATGCGCGCGTCTTGGTCAATGCTTGGAGTCTCCTAAGGCGACTGAGTGATGTTTGACAGGCGTGGCGCGGTGCTCAGGTACAAGCAACGCCGCGGAATGGAGAGCAGCGAGGCCGAAATAAGGGATTCGCAGTGAGTTCCCAGGTGCGATAGGGTGAAAGGAGCGATAATCAGCTCCGGAGGGAACGTGGATTAGGGTCTGAGGGAGGGAGGCGTTCCTATCTGCGGGCGCAGGCCGGAGGATATATCTTCTTCCATCTGTTCCATTCCGCTGGGCGAGCTCGGCAAAAGCTTGGCTTCCGTCAGTTCCAATCAATCATCGAAGGTTCTGTGAGCACTCGAGTCGGGGGCGCAGATGGAATACAAGGTCGTGAGACGAGGCATTGGAGTCAGGCCATGTGCAGAGACTTTTTCTCCAACACCGACATTGTATGCAGCGTGCGCCGTGAGCCCCAATTGCTCTCCCGCGCGGGGAATCTTATCCAATCTCGAACCGCCAGACGTCTGGGGGAGGCTTTCCATCCCACGCGCACGGACCTCCACACCTGTCACATGACTCAAAGCCGCATACGGGCACGGGAATACCTGCACGACAGCCTTCTGTTCACCGTCCTGGACGAATGAGATCCGGCATGTGTCTCACCGGCGCATACGTGGGACGGTGAGAGGGCAGAGGCGAGAGGGCACGTGGAGGGGTGGAGACTGGAACAAAGCAGAGGTGAATCGACCAGCCTATGTACGCTTTACACCTGGCAAGCAGTTGAGCTGCCATGTCCATCTGCCATGTCCAACCTGTCTGTCTGTCTGTCTGTTCATGTCCTGTACAACGACGCTGGTGCCAAAAAGATTATTCCATGCAACTATATACATATAATAATGCAATATTAACAGCATTGCAAGGGCAACTCGAAATGCCCAGGCGTAGTGTAAATCTCCAATCGATGCTTCGAATCGTCACACCGCTCCCTATCTTCCCAACTCCAATTATAAAATACGGAGGTCTAGTTCCTCCCATTCCCATTCCCATTCCCATCCATCCCGTGTATCCAAAAACGCCTGCCCTGCTCATATGTGCAATTCCACGAACGCACAATGCATGCCAACCCCAGTCCAGTCCGCATGCTGATTCACCCACCCCAGATATTGCGCATAATTCATGTCATCATTACACGTCGCTGTCGCGTGCTGCCCCGTTCCGTCACTGCCCCACAGGTAACCACGTCCGCGGAACATCCATGCTCCTGCTGTGCACACGGCTGCCAGGCGTGAGGGGGATTTCGACTCGCCCGTGGGTCCGCTCATCCTCGCCCTCACTGTCCTCCCCGTAGTACGTCGACAGCCGGGCGAAATAGTCGCTGAGCCCATTCCGCGGGGACGCAATGGATTCGTACTGCGGCGGAGGCGTTTCCAGCGGTGGCGGCGGCTCTTCGTCCTCGAAGGCCGGCGGATTGAACGAGGGGGCTCGCAGAAGATGGATCGGCCGTTGCAGGACCATCTCTTGGGGTCCCCCGATGTGGGCTTGCTGCGGTCTCGCAAGCCCGAGGCTCGACCCGGAATCGCTGGAATTGGCTCGTGCTCTACTCTCCGCAGTCAGGACGGGTACGATGCCCGCGGGTGGTGTGTTGCGGCGGTGAGGCGCGCCTGGGCAGCCGCATTCCGGTCGACGCGCATCGAAGCTTGCAGGTTCGGGAGACGAGTAGGCGGGCAGAGCCGTATTGGCTTGAGTCGCGTGGCAGGACAGGATATGGAAAGGGGAATCGATGGAAATCTCAAAATGCCGCCTCTTGCTGGGATCGTTTTGATCGGGCTTGGAGAGCCGCATGACGATCTGTATGATTAGTTAGATGGGTAGACACAGGACCGGGGGGTATGCTGACCTTGATCCAATGGTGGACCTGGATGTTCTTATACGTCGTATCGCAGTGTAGTCTCGACGACTTGTCCTTCTCCTTCAGATTTTGACAGGTCGGAAGCTGCACATTGAATTCCATCTCCGTGGGCCCGATGTTCACATCGCCGTTGAGGTCGCCGAGCAGGTTGGTGGGGTCCGACACGGGAACGTCCTCGCCCCTTGCAGCAGCGGCTCGCTGGTCGTAGGCAATGCCTCCACCAGACATGATGCGCATGGTGCTTCCTGGAAACGTACTTATCGGCGGGCCGTCTGCCCGCTTCTCGAACAGCAGGATTTTCTTCACGGGTTCCATGCGATGGATGCGCCGGTGCGAGCACCAGTACTCGTTGTTCTCTGTGACATAGACCTTGATCCTGTGGCATTGCACCTTGGCCAACGGGGTGAGTTTGAAGGCGATAGGGACCTGTGCGCCGAGAGGGAACGACTTGCCCGAGATGACAATGTCGTAATGCATCTGGTCCTCCCAATTGCGACTGATGGCGATTGGTTCCACCTGTTCTAGAGACGATTCAGAGGGAACGCGGATCAAGGTGACTTCCTTCACCCCGATCAGGTTGGCTCGAAAAGCTCCTGCTCTTTCCACGACGGCCTCCAGCTCATAGCGGACGGAGCCAAATTCCACGTCAATCGTCTCCGGGAGATGGCTGTCCAGCGGCAATTCGAAGTTGTACATGTAGTCTCCAGGGTGGAAGGTCCGATACCCCTTCTGTGCGACCGACGGGCCGTTGGTGGACGAGTCGCCCTTACCGAAACTGCGCGACTGGTTGACCTGTAGCGAGAGGCGCTTCGCTTCCTTGCTGGTCAAATTTGTCAACGACGCATTTGGCGAACCTCCAAACAGGCTGCGCTGGGTCACCGTCGAAGACGAGCTCTTGAATAGCTCGACTTGGTCGGCGCCTGTGCCAGCTTCTGCAGCTGGGAATTGCGCATTGAAGAAGGGCCATGTGTGGCTCATAATGGTATCCGTCTCCTCGTACTCGGTCTTCTTCGGGGGTATGCCTTCGGGCCACCTGGTCGTGGCCTTGCCGCGGAACCTGAGCTCGATTGCCTTGATCTTCGTAGGCTTGGTAACGCGCAGGTGCAGGGTTCCCCGGAGCATCGTAGTGCTGCGCTCCGAGTGTTCCGCTTGCTCGAATCCCTGGAGGAACAGGACCGGCTCCGTCAACTGGATGGAGACGTTTACACCGTTTCCGGAGGCGAGCGGCTTCTCCTCGGGCAGGGACTTGACGACACTATGGACGAGGCTCTTGGCCGCGTGCCTCCCACTGGAGCGGTGGGTGTCAGCAAGCGAGGGCCTCTGGACGCCCGTGAAGCCGCCATGGCTTGGTGTTGCCCGCATCTCGGGAATGACCCAGGACAACCTCCTCCTGGTGGTCGGGGAGGGCTCGGCACTGTTGTCGGAAGAGGTTTCGGAGAGGTGGTCGTCGCTGCGGGAGTGAGGGTGGGGAAGGTGGGCGTCGATCAGAGAGCGAAGGAAGCGCTTCGCGTTATCCCGAGGGCCCGCCAGCTTTTCCAACTTGTTGACGATGCGAACCTTTGGTTTTAACTTTCCAAACTTGTCGCCGAGGTAGGACTTGGCCTTTGACTTTTTCTCGAGCAAATAGCGCTCGGGGGCTACGGGCGCGATGCGAATGTGATGGGGTCGTCTGGGGCGGGCTTGGAAGCAACCGCGAGGGTTCGATGAAGGGTTGTGGCGATGTTCGGGGATGTAGGAGAGGCGCCCACGGGACGAGTATGTGTGGTAGTAATCTGTCATGGTGGCTTGGGTGAGCAGCTAGTCCATTGAGGTGCCAACAGAGACGACGGTTGGAGGATATCAAAGGACAGCAAGACGACGAGGAGGTGAAATCAGGGAGTGGTGCGACGGCGGCCCAGTCATGAGTGCGATACAAAAGCCTTGGTGGGTAGGGCGGCCTGGTTGTATCCCATGTCGATGTTTGCAGAAGGGCAAGGGACGCACGAGTCTCCTTGCGGGACAAAGGCGGGCAGAAAGGGAAGGGAGAGGGTGAAGGGAAAGTGAAGCGAGGGCACTCACAGGTGGGAAGATAGCGATGGTGAGCTGGTCAGATGTAGGAATGTCGGTGTGGGAGCTAGACGGCATCGACCAATGCGATTGGGAGAGGGACGGGGGCACTGCGGAGGAGCCAGAGGAGTAGTACGTAGGTAGTGGTTGAGGTTGAAGTGTGCGCTGGCCTGCAGCGATCGCACCGCCAAAACGATGAGGATAAACAAACGTAATTAAGGCAGGGCAGGGACCGGGCTAGAATTAAAAGGCGCGGGGCAGGCGGCAGGGTCGATTCCGTCAGATAAAAAAGGATCCTGGGAGAAAGGACGCACTGCAGGCGGAGGATGACGCGGAGTACTCAGAAGAGTAGCAGAGAGTGTTGCGCGTTCGGGCGAGTGTGGGGGAGGGGAGGAGTGGCGCAGGGATCTCGGGGCGGGTAGGAGTCTCCGATGTACGATTTAGCGGCGGGTTCTTTTTTGGCGAGAGGCGGATTGTCAATGATTACGGCTGTTTTGATCAGCGATAAGAGGTGTTGACGGCGGGAAAACGAGAGGGTTGATGCGGTCAGCGTGATGTGCAGAATGCGTTGTTTAACCTTGCCGGCGTCCATCATATGCGGTTCCCGGGAACAGAATATACAGAGCGCCAACCTCGGAGGTGAGCCGGACAGGGCTTTGCGTTGCAGGGGGACGACAAGACGAGCAAGCAGGGAACAGCGGCCGAAAAGACGATTGTGATGTAATCCATCGGGAGCCATTCACAGGAGCCAACTGGAGGCATCGGGCGCCACCGTGGGCTGTCTCCGGGTCATGAGGTCGATTGCCTGTCTAGAACTGCAAGCTGTTGGATGAAGAAGAAGGGAAAGCCGTGGGTTGGAT
Organism: Westerdykella sp. P71; assembly: GCA_019022765.1. NCBI lineage: Eukaryota > Fungi > Ascomycota > Dothideomycetes > Pleosporales > Sporormiaceae > Westerdykella > Westerdykella sp. P71. The sequence continues at coordinate 9,110 of JAFHBW010000009.1, forward strand.
TGCCTCTCTGGGCGGAGCGGGGAGAGGGAAGAGTCTGAATCCGGGGATGCAGCTCGCAGATCAGATGATTTTCCATTTCATATCACCCTCGACACATGGCAGAGTCACCACAGATAACAAGCATGACAAAGCATGATGAGCTGTTTGGTCAAAGGAAAAAACGTGTTGAAGAAAAAAATTCGGCATTCGGTAGGGGTGAAAATCTTTTTCGGCACCTCACATGTAACATGTTGAAAAAAAATGAAAAAGCTTGGTCGTGATAGGCAGGGGGACAGGTCGGCCGGTAGACTTTGTGGTGGACTGATGTGGACAGACTGCGTCATAGCGGCCAAAAGAGGCATTTTGATTCCCTTGGAAGATTGTCCACCGTTTTTCTCAGCCCTCCAGACCAGACCAGCCACCAGACCAGTCCTTGAAACCCCGGCGCAGATCATCAAACGCCAAGCCGCTTGTTCCCTTCCGAGACAACACGTGACACCGCGCTGAATTCGAGACGCGAGTGCGACTCTCGCATCTCCCATCCCCACAGACCTGGAGGACGCGCAAAACACCCGCGAATCCGTCCAGATGGAACCACATCCAGCATGAGCGGGAGACACCGTAAGTCTGCAACATTCCTTCTTACCATATCAGCAGTGCTAATCTCCATCAGTGACCGACCAGCTGCCCCTGGCCGGTGCCATCGTATGCTGGACCTCCATCCCCGCGGAACAACGTGTATGCCACCTGATCCCCTCTCCCCGCATACCACTCCGCTGACATCGCAAACCAGTCTGCCCTGGGAGCCATTGCTACCGAGATGGGCGCTACGATTAAGCTCGATCTCACCTCGGACGTCACACACCTAATCGTCGCCAACATCGACAGCGAAAAGTACCGCTACGTCGCACAGTTGCGCGAGGATGTCAAGGTGCTTGCACCGGAATGGCTCGACGCACTGCGCCAAGTATGGATGAAGGGGGGCGACGTGGACGTGGCCGCGCTCGAGGAGGAATACCGACTCCCTACCTTTTACGGCCTCAAGATCTGTCTCACTGGCTTCGATGACCGTACGATGCCCACCACCGCGCTTGGCTTTCCGCTAACACTCACGCAGCGGAGCAACGTAAATACATACAGGAAAAGGCCGTCGAGAACGGCGCCGAATACTCTGGTGACCTGACCAAGGGCGTCACCCATCTGATCGCCGCGCATCCCACCGGAAAAAAGTACGAATATGCCCTCGCGTGGAACATGAAGATTGTATCATTTGAGTGGTTCGAACAAAGTCTACAAAGACGCATGGCGTTGGCGGAGACGTACTACGACCCCAGGAAGCCAGAGGAGGAAAGAGGGGAAGGTGCCTGGGTGCGGAGAAACAGCATGTCCCCAACCTTGGGGAAGCGCTCGCGTGAGCCGGGAGACGCGGCAGCTCTCAACCCCCTCAAACGCAAGCTCCGGCGCTCCGCGAGCTCCAAGCTGGGCAGCCAGAGTGAGGCTCTCTGGGCTGGCATTACGGCGGTCGGATTGGACAGGAGGTCTTTTGGGGATGATGACTGGACCGAGGGCGAATCCGCCAATATCATTTTCCCCAACGAGAGCGCATCAGGAAAGGACAACACCGTAGCACCCGAAGAAGCCGCATCCGAAAACCTCACGATGCATACGCCTAGCCTGGATGCGGACACTGGCATTTTTCAAGGTCGAGCCATCCTAACCTACGGCTTTGACTCGGACAAGGTATGACGTCCCCCGCCGCCATCCTAACGGTTCCAGACCAATTCATGGCCCACTGAACACCAATTGCTGACAGTCCACGCAAGACGAGGATTCTAAGAGAACACATGGCCAGTAACGGCGCTTCCGTTGTTCAACGCCCCGCAGACCTCTTGCAATTGTCGTCTGATGCGCTCACGCGTGGCTATTTGGTGGTTCCCCACGATGGAGCGCCGGATTTAGACTCGCTTCCGGGAAGGGCCGGAATGTTGACTAGGGCCACCAACTGGTGGGTCGAGCGTTGTCTCCACGGGAAAAGCTTAGTCGACCCTGCAGCACATGTTTTGTGTCGGCCGCTAAAGGTCTTGTCGATTCCAGGTGCGCCTCGTTGCATCAAGCATTCTTTCCGGCGACCACTAATGACACCACACCAGGCTTCGAGGATCTGGCCGTCAATGCGACCGGATTCAGCGGCATCGAATTCCTTCACGTGACCAAGGTGGTCTCGTTGATAGGTAGGATCTATGCTTTACTCTACTCTGGAATGGGTTATGCTGACCAATCACAGGGGGCACGTACAATGAGTTCCTGACAGCAAAGACGTCTGTTGTTGTTTGTAACGGGGAGAAGCCGAATGAGAAAAAGGCCAAGTTCATCGCCGACAAGAAAATCCCAGCCGTGAACGCAGCCTGGCTGTGGGGCTGTCTATCCGCCGGCGAGTTACTGCCTTATGATGATTACCTCCTGAGAATCAGCCCTGCGCCGCGGGCATCTACAGACCGCGAGCAAGCACCTTTCCCCGAGGTCCCCACGGTGCGTCTATCGGAAGAGGAACTGCGGCAACGGAAAGCGCAAACAAGAAAAGTGCTACAGAGACCTACATCGCGCAATGGACCGCAAAAACCTCGCGCCCTACCTCTGTCGTTCTCCACGAATCCCACCCCGACGCCGTCCGCCACACATCCAAATCCCGCCTCTGCCCGGGAACGCGACGGTGAAGGATCCGCCATCCCCGCAATCGACGGCCCAGCTTCAGAACCCCCGGCACCAGCAGAAGATATCCATGACAACAAAACCGCTCCCCGCCGTCCCTCCCCAGCATCTACCTCCGAAATAGACACCGCGAGAGAAAAAGAACCAACACCCGACTCCATCATCCCCCCCGCCGAGGAACCGAAAAAGGACTACTCGACCATCCTCTCCGACATCCTCGCCCAGCGCCGCGCAGCCGCGCAGCAGCAGCAGCAGCAGCAAGTCGGCGGCCCGGACGCGAATAGGCGGAAACGGCAATTAGGACGCGCGCCGTCCGCGCCGTCGCATGCCTCCACCGCCGAAGACGTGGGCTTGGGCTCGAGACGGAGCTCCGTGGGTCCTGAGGCGGAGCACAAATCGCGTAGGCACCCGCACCCCGGAATTGACGGGGAGGAGGAAGAGGAGGAGGAGGAGGGACGACACGCGTATCAATATCAACCGTCGCAGGTGCTGGGTTGGGATGCGCCCGGCGCACAGGAGGCGAGGGAGCGCATGATCAAGGCGATGGGGGGGAGGGTGGAGGTGGAGGCGGAGGGGGAGGAGTCCCTCCTGTAGGGGTAGGTCTTGGAGGAGGAGGAGGAGGTGGTGGTGGTGGAGGTGGAGGCACTCCATTAGTCGGGGTACCCGTTGGTCCTGGGGGTGGAGATGGGCCTCCATTTGTGTTTGGTGGCACGACGGTAGCAACCGAACCCGGCAGTACCGTTGGAGGCGGCAACGGGGGATCTCCCGACGACGTGCTGTATGGAACCCAGGCCACTCCCGAAGGTCCAACTGTTACGGTGGAAGTAACAGGCGTTGACAGGGGCACGACAGTGGTCGAGGTCTTCCCATCGGCGGTGACTGTTGACACAGTCTCGGTCAGAGTTGTAGTAACAATTGACACAGCTGCCAAGGTAGCGTGCTCAGTGTATGTAGTCGGCACAAACGTCCGTGTCACGGTGGAACCACCTTCCACAGTTCCAGTGAGCACGGTGGCTCCAGAAGGCGCTGGGGCGGCAGGACCTCTGCCATCACCAGTTGGAGATCCTGTAGGTGCAGGGGGTGGCGGCACTGGCCCATAAGCAACGGTCGCGTTGGGACAGTTTGATGATGCGGGCTGGGTTGGGTAGTTGCACCCTACGGTGGACGTTCCATCAATAACAGTTGGCAACAGCGGCACCGGGACACCACCGCAGTCTTCACATTGTCAGATTGAGCAGTCAATAAGGCCGGTTGAAAACGTACTGCAGTAATCGAACTTGCACATTGCTCCATCCCGGAGATCTTTGGCAATGACATATGCACATCCTCCGCGTTGTAAGATTTTTTGCTTCATTCAGGATGGATGAGTACATACCCGGAGTTCCCCAACATCCTGGGATGTTAGCAACAGATGTTTGTGGGCAATGACTCTCAGTTGCCGACTGGGCCAGCCCAGTGGCGAAGACAAGGAAAAGGACTTTCCAGGATCTGGTGCCCATGATGACGGGCAGCCAGAGTATTTATCTCAGCAGAAGAAATTCGTTCTGATGGTTTGAAGGGTTGAGAAAAATGTTGGATTGTTTCTTGAAGATCGAGAGAAGGATACTAGCAGGGGATTTATATTCTGATAGAACTGGAGAGCCGGTGAGTCTCAGGTCTTCGATGCCAACTTGCAAAAAACCACTCGAACATACGCCTTGTTGGATCGTTGGTCTATGAAAGCTACGCCTAGGTCTCATATTGGATTCAGTATCTCTGTTTCACTGATGGGGTCAGTTGAGTAGTGGCTTAGGGATGCCATCCTGGCGGCTAGTGTATTCGAAGTCCGTTCCATGAATCCATGTGATGCACTATAGCTAACCTACTTCGGCTTCATGACTGCATCATTCGATTATCGATAAAACCGAATGACTTTGTCCGAGAGGCTGAATACGAGTGCCTACGAATCCCACATAGCTCCTAGCTTCTCAAACCTTTTTCTGTTCGGGCGGCTTGTGGGAGTGCCTTTTGAAATCTCCGAACCGAGTACCTGGGCGGCATCGGCATGATGGAACAATCTTGTGGGACCTTTCGATCTAGTTCTCGGATTTAAGAAGACAAAAGCAGAGACCGAAAAGTCTATGAAAGCCTGGGTGGAAAAATAGCCGTCGATTCAAGATACTGATGGTCCGAAGAGGCAGTGATTTCGCAGCCGTGCAGATATGATAGAGTGGTATTTCCTTTCTGCCCTGCGACCGATCGTTGCCGTGAGGCTAACGAGCTGTGTGACTGACGTAAAGGATGGGTACCAAAGACTTCCCCTTCGTATATCCAAAGCGCGTAATGTAGTGTAAAGGCTCTTTTGAGCCACCAGGGCGTAACTTAGCCTTGGTATGCGCGGCAGGGCGCCGTAGTCCATTCCTGTCGTCCGACTGAGAAACGCCCGGGGCCAAATCTATGCTTAACATGATGCATCGAGGCTTGCTAGTCCGACCATACATGGGGAACAGCGTGTTCTTCATAGGATTGCATGTGGTACAGTGGATCGCAGTAAACACGACCAGGCGGTGGATTCTGGAGGAAGCGTCCTTTGGGATGTTACTTGGATTCTACCAACACGGTCAAATTTCCGGCGGTCGTTACAAAAGTCTGATTGCCGGTCCCGGTCAGTGCAGACAGGATAAACCTTTGAGCGATAGTGACAAACCAATCTCTGAATGAGTACGTCGGGATCAAGTCGAGCCATTGCCTAGATTGCATACCAGCAGAATTGCTCTGCCGTGGCGCAGGGCGTTGTTGTGGCTGAGGTGAGTGGGAGTAAAAGCTTAAGTTGCTGAGCAGGTTGATTTGATGAGTCAGCTCTGGTAGACAACTTCTTCCTCAGGCGAACAGGGCGTAGAGCTCAACCGAAGACTTGCCTTCACCGCGACCTTCATCCTTGTGTTGAGGATGCGTATGGGCCAACTGCTGAGTGGCTGAGTGGCGCAGTCAGCAGCCCCCCCAAATTGTACAACCTAGAGGACGGGACCTTGAGTTGCGAAACTGAGATATTGAGGGGAGGACACGCCAACCGCAAAAGCCGACAGGAAATGGAGGATCAAACAAGTGCGCCATGGAGGGTAGTACCTCGACCTGACCCAGACCCCTCCCCGCCGCCTCTTGAAGCGGACTTTGAAGACGCTGTCGAAGACCATCATGAATTCTGGGGTGCCAGAACGAGAGCTGGACATCAAATACGCGCGTCGAAGAATCACTCGCCATCTTCAGTTACGAATGACTGGCGATTGCAGCTCTCAGCCACCTGGCTATCCGGCCGTGACTCCAAAACTTTCCACCTACAAGAGTTCCCTCCGCATTTGCTGCCATTTTTCGCATACAAGGACGTCGCTACCTATGTATCTGAGGGCTCTGACAATTCGATAGCTCTGTTCGACACCATCTACAGGGAGTGGTATCCCACGCGGGACAGAGCAGTTTTCAACAATGGCTTGTTAAAGGGCTGCGGAGCTCCGTTTCTCAGCTCAACCATGCGCCTTTCGTTCGAAGATCAAACTGCTCGACAACCACCAGCTCTGCTTGATTTCCTCGTCCGTTGGCACCTCGGGCTGGTGCGTCGCCTCCAGGGTTTGGTCCACGACTTCGTCTTCCTTGCAGACTCTCATTCGTATGCGAGATTACTGGTGCGGCCTGGGTTGACGCAGGAGCAGCTACAGAATCTGCCAACCGAACGACGTAGACTCATTGTGTACGAACCCGTGATTCGTCGGACTTTTGGCGAGTGCTTCGTATGGGTTGAGAAGGGGTGGCAGGATAAGGGTGTCAAACTGGTGGTGCTGGGAGAGGATATGCAGCATAGAATCTTATCCGGTGAGGACGAAGGCTTGATGAGGAACGTGGAGTTAGAGGAGACAGCAAGACAAGCTTTCAGCTCGGGGCCGGAGCCAGGGGAGACAGCAGGGAGTGAAAGGGACGATGATATCAAGGTGTTAGGGCACGTCCGTATTTGGAGAGGAAGTCTGGAGCATGTGATGAGGGTGGTACTGGCGGGAGATGACGCGAGGAAGAGAGGGTTGAGGGAATATAACCCAGTTCTGGACGAGTGGTTGGGGCAGGGTGTGAATGTGGAAAAAGAAATTGTGCCCAAGAATAGATGCACATAGTTGGAAGAAATGATTGAGATCTTGGTGGACATGTATACAGAACTGCACATGCCGTCCATGGTAAGCATCATATTGTGAAGCAACATAAAAATTGCTCCGCAGGGCCAGTCATCAGCTGATTTTCAAACCCCCATCAACTAGATCGGCAAGCCTCTATCCATTTTGACGTGGAGAGCCCTTAATGGTGGAGGCTTAGAGAGAGAGGAGGAAAAGGTGGGAGGAAAAGATGCGTTGGCGGCGCGTCTTAACGTCAACCCCTGTCCCTTACCCGTTTGAGACAACACCCCACTCATGCAACTGCATAACGGTCTCAAAGCAACACCACGGTTCCGCGAGGTCCACCGTTCATTCGATCTACCTGCAAGAATCGGTCTGGAGCTCTCCTGTGTCTGCAGCTCTCCGCACCGTCAATATCGAATCATTAGGGAGTCGCCATTATGGCTGATCGCCCAGGCGCATCCGCTGGAAGCGAGCTGGTCCATGATTCAGCGCCAGCCCCAGCTCCTCCTCAAAAGCAGAAAAGCACAGCAACCCCCTCCTCCGCAACTGCGCGGCGAACAATGGCATCCTCGACATCTTCTGCCACCTCGAAGACCGATCCGGCGGCTCCGCGCCGGCCACTTGCTGCTGGAACTGCTACTGCAGCGGCCCGGAGACCTGCAGCTGCATCAACCACCACTCGCGCCTCAACAACCCCGTCCAAACCCCTTTCAAGCTCGACGACACGAACAAGTACAACGGGATCAAGCTTGAACAAGCCCCCGACGCGTCCTGCTCCGGGGACGGCGGCAAGGAGGACTGGACTAGCGTCTAAGTCAACTGCATCGGATGCCGAACCTGACCTCTCCTCGGTTACTTCAGGAGACGAGAACAAGAAGTCCGCTTCCCGCAGAACTACGCTGTCCTCAGCTGCTGCTGCGAGGGCTTCTCCTGGAAGGACGTCGACTACTGAACGCAGGTCCACAATTACTCCTTCCGTTGTGTCTGCTGCTCCGAAACGGCCAGTAACCTCCCGAACTGCCGCAGAAACCTCGACTGCAAGGGCTACACCGCGTGCCTCACTAGGCACTTCCACCAGGACTGCTGCTCCGCGTCCGTCAACGACCACCAGATCGACATTGGGTTCTGCCACGAGAACTCCCGTTTCACAAGCCAAGAAGGCCGTTGCGCCTACGCCAGTGGAAGTCGCGTCGTCTATACCCGAAGAAGAGTGAGTTGTAAGAATGTTTTGAAGGTAATTATAGCTGATAATCAAGCAGCGCCACCTCGGCCAAGGTTCCTTCCACCCCCAAGCGCGTCATTAAAGACAAATCCGCCTCAGACGCCGAAGTCGAGACCCGTAAGGCGAGCACCGCGGTACAAGATGCGATCGCAAAGCTCAATGGCGAGATTCAAAGGCCGGATACCGCACCGAGCGGCCCTGTCACCGACGACGATCTGGAAAGGAAGAGGCGCAGTGCGCAAGTTATGCAGGACTTCTTCCGAGAGACGACGCTGCGGGAGAAACTGCAGGAGCAATGCGACGATCTCAACCGTGAACTGGAAAACCTTCAAGCAGAGCGAACCAAGCTGAAGCAGCAGCTGGCTGCTGCAGAAGCTACTATTGTGGAGAAAGACCAGGCCATTGCTGAGTCGGCGAGCTTGACGGGGTCGGCTGATTCGAAGCACTCCGCTATTGTCGATGAGATGGAAAGGAAGTACCAAAGCGAGGCTAAGGAACACGCGGACAGGAGCGAGAAGCTTGAGCAGGAGAAGGCAGCGGCGGAGGCGAAAGAGGCCGAGGAAGCGAGGCGCGCAGCCGAGCTCCAGCAGGTGCTTGATCAGTTGAACGAGGATCTCAAACTGCAGGGAGAACAGTGGGATGCTGAAAAGAAGAAGCTTGCTGAACAGGGAGTTCAGATTACGACTCTGACGAAAGAACTAGCCGACTTGAAGGAGGAGAGGGACGCTCGTGCCGAGGAGAATGCAGAGTTGAAAGCCACTTTAGATGCTCTCCAAGCCAAACAGGTTGAGGTCGAGCAGGGCCGCACTGACGATTTACGGTCGCGAGATGAAAAGATTGGTGAACTATCCACGACGGTGGAAAGCCTGCGCTCAGACTTGGCCGCTTCCGAGCAGCGATATACCGACCTCAAAGTTGAGGCAGATCGCAGCCTTGAGAGCAAATCATCCGAAGCCTCTGAGGCGGTCGAAGAACTACAAGAGAAGATCATCGCCTTACAACAACAGCACACTGATGAACTTCGCCTCAAAGACGAGACACTTCAATCGCACGATGAGACCCTCAAAGAGCTACGTGACCAAGCGCAAAAGCTCCAGGAACGTGCCGAATTGGCATCCCGAGAGCTGGAGGAGGAGCGTGCCGCCCATGCGGAAGCCCTGCAGGAGAAGATTTCGGATATCCAGAAGAAGAGCGAGGAGTCACTGCGCCTCAAAGAGGAGGAGGTCGCTCAGAATCTTGCGGCTATCAACGAGCTGCAAGAGAAGGTCAAGTCCCTCCAGCAGGATGGTACAGACGGTGCCAACCTTGCAGAGGAGCTCTCGAAGCAAATTGAGGAGTTGAAGCAATCACATGAAGATGCCCTCCGGCTGAAGGAGGAGCAGAATGAAGAGCTGACAAAGCAACTCGATGCGCTCAATGATCAATTGGAATCGGATGCTAAGAGTTTGGAGGAATTGAAGGAGCAGAACGAAGAGCTCCAAAAGACTCTGAAGACATTGGAAGACGCCTCCCAGCAGAACGAGCAGCAGCATTCCGTCGTGCTTACCAAGGTCCAGGCAGAACTGGAAGACGTGAAGAAGAAGGCTCAGTCTAGCAAAGCGGAGCTTGCGGAACTGGAAGAGAAGCATCGACAGAACCTATTGGTTCTGCGGAACGACCATGATGACGAAATCGAGTCCCTGCGAGCAGACCTAGAAGGCGATGCGAAGAACCGGCTGGACAAGCTCCAAGCACAATATGATACGCTCGTTGAAGAGAAGAAATCGTCGGCGGAGGCGTACGAGGAGCGTCTCGCCAAGGCGGAGCAGGAGCTGGCAGCTGCACAGGATGAGCTGGCTCGTACCAAGGAGTCTTCTGGCACAGCTTCACAGAGCCTTGAGGATGCGCTCGCAAGACAGGAGGAGCTCGCAAAAGAGAAGGCTGCCCTTGAAGAGGCACATGCAGCCTCGGAGAAGCTCCTTACTGATCTGCAGTCCCGACATGACAGCCTTCTTTCCGAGAAAACCGCTGCTGAAGACGCTCATGCGGCATCCCAAACCGTAGTTGCTGACCTGCAAGCGCGCCATGACAAACTGCTGGAGGAGAAGACGGCCGCGGAGGACGCTCACAGCCGTGCAATCGAATCTATCAAGAACGAATCGGACACTGCATCCAAACAGCTTCTCGACGAGCTACAAGCCAAGTATGACGCTTTGAGGGAGGAGAGCACTGGCAGAGAGGGTGCTCATATGAAAGAGCTAGAGGCTTTGCGCAAAGACCGTGATATGCTCTCCGAACAGTTTGCAGAGCTTAAGGCGGTTCACGATGCTTTGGTAGAGGAAACCACCGGTAAAGAGGGCGCTCTCGCAGAGGAACTTGAAAGCCTCCGTCAAGAGCGGGACGAACTGTCCAAGCAATTTGCCGAAGTTAAGAGGGCCCATGAAGACATCATAGCTGAGAAATCCGCCATTCAAGAAAAGCACGACAAAGAGCTGCAGTCTCTGCGGGAAGGGATCGAACAGAACTACGCGAAGTTGCTCGAAGCACTCCAAAACGACGTTGATGCCTTGGAACAGCAGAAGAAGGCTGCAGTCGAAGAGAAGCGAAAGGCTCTTGATGAGCTTGCCAGTTTGAAAGAGCAGATTGACTCCGGGAAGCATGCTGGACAAGCCGACCTTGCTGAGCTGACTGCGAAGTATGACGCCCTTGTTGCAGAGAAGTCCGCCGCCGAGCAGGAACATGCGGATACTATCTCGAAGCTCAAACAGACTCTTGAGGAGCAGCAAACGAAGGCGCTGTCCGACCTGAAGTCCAAATACGATGAGAGCCAGGCCCTTCTTTCGAAGGCTGATCAGGAACATGCCGATGCGATTGCCCTGCTCAGAGCAGAGCTACAAGAAGGCCACTCGAACGATGTAACAGCCTTGCAGAAACGCCTGGAAGAGCTGCAGAAACAGCATGATGCGCTCGTTGAAGAGAAGTCATCGGTGGAGCAGGCCCATGAAGAGGCCATCTCTGAGCTCATGCAAGGCATGGAAGCTAGTCAGGCAGAAGCCGTGCAGGATCTGCAAAAGAAGTACGATGAGCTCACCGCGAAGGCGGAAGCTGAGCGAACTGGCCATGCCGCGGAGCTTGAGAAGGTGAAGAATGCAGTTAGAGAGGAGCAAGAGGCCTCTCTTAACGAACTGCAGGCCATGTGTGAGTCGCTCCAAGCTGAGGTTGAAGCAGCGCGGTCCAACCATGCAGCTGAGCTTGAGGCTGCCAAGAAGGCACACAGCGAAGAGCGCGAAGCCGCCCTTAATGAGTTACAAGCGATGTGCGACTCCCTGCAATCCGAGGTCGAAGCAGCGAGGAAACAAGATAACGAGGAGCAACAAGCGTCCCTCAAGGAACTCCAAACACGCTACGAGACTCTGGCGTCACGGGCCGCCACCGACGCGGAGAACCACACGCAAAGCGTCCAACGTCTCCAACAGACCATCGAAGAGCTCGAAGCTAGTCGCACCGAAGCCATCAAGCGCATGGAACAGGCACAGGACGAGATTGAAACCATGAAGGAGGTGGTGGTGCGTAAACACGTCGCCGCCATCCAACCTTTAGAAAGAGAGAATGAAGAGCTAAAAGATAAAGTAGAGCGCTTGCAAGCCATCCTCAAAGCCGGTGATCGTGTAGCCCGCGCCGCAGCCACGATGGGCGAGAAGCGCGAAATCAATGCCATCGCCGAAGATGATGAAGAGGAGGAAGATACTACGTCTGGTGCTGCGTCTTCGGCACACTCGCCTCGACCTCGGGAGGTACTTGGAACAGTGAGTCGATTTAATTCCCCAGCTCCATGGTGTCACAAACTGACCGCCCGCTAGCAGTTGGCGGCCATGCAAGAGACACTCTCACAGCTCTCTGACCTCAACAACGCCGCCATTTCTGAGAGTTCTCGAGCGGCCCAGAGACTGGCCGACGACGACTGGGTCGCCGTCGATAATAAGGCTGGGAACTAATGGGTAGTGTACAGATGGGAGCATCGAACGCAGATCTCAGTGTCGCCATGATTCCCAGTACCCATTCGGTCTTTCGTAAATTCGACTCTCCACTTCAACAATCCCCTTGTAATCAAGTTCACTTCTTTTGCCCGTGTGGGCATTGCGTCTGGTCTGGCACTATACCCTCTTGCGCAGTTCGTATACCCCTCTTCCGCTGTTTGAAGCAATTTCATTGTCTGTAATGAGTCTGATTAGCTTCGATGAGAGCCACTTAATTGATCTGGTTGAGCCAGAAGAGCACTTTTCTAAAGGTCGAGTCGCTGCATCTACTTCCTACGACCTCCTACCTACGTCTATGTGTACTTCACTACTCCGCTCGTGTTCTCGTATTCTTGGCCCCTTGCGGTTAAGTGCGGGGAAGCTACATGTTCCAAGATTGATCTACAAACCTACGACACTTCCTTAAAGCCTACCAATCTCGCCGTCTTCTGCCACACAATCAGTCGTGATTCCCGTCCCAATTCCTATCTTCACTTTCTCATCATGACCACCGCTAACACATCATCAACAACACCCTTCAAATCTACTTGCCACTGCCGCACCATCTCCCTCACCATCTCCATCCCCAACTCCTCCCTCCCTTTACAAACGCACTTCTGTCACTGCAACATCTGTCGCCGCACACACGGCACCTTGGCGACTATCCACGCCCAAATCCCGGAACCGGTGCCGGAGCCTAATTTCGATGATGGAAAATGGGGAAAGTATGAGACGGACACCGTGACGAGGTTCTTTTGCAGCACATGCGGGGCACATGTGTGTGACCAAGCTGTTGCTGGTGAAGGCCAGAAGGTGGAATGGTACGCAGAGGCCAGCCTGCTGGTGTGGAATGGCGAGGACGAGGGAGAGTGGGAGGCACAAGGACGTGCTTCAGGTTTGAAGGACTGGCCGTTTGTGTTCACGAAGCATATCCATGTTGGCAGTACGAAGGACGGGGGATTGGCGTCGTGGTTGAGACAAATTGATGGGAAGAAGTTGGAAGTGTGGAAAGAGGGCGGGGGCGGCGAATTGCTCGACCTAGACACCCTAACCCCTAACTCTAACTCTGCCTTCCCCAGCAAAGGGAGCAGAGTGCCTTTAGAAGCATCATGCCACTGCGGCGGCGTCCGCTTCTTTATCGCACCGCCTCGGACCCCGGATATTTTTCACGACACCGATCCAACCATCACCCCTCAAGACAAGTCTAGATGGTACGCCCTGAACGACGTCTGCCATACCTGCCGCCTTACCTCTAGCTCTGCCATTATATCCTGGATGTTCCCGCTGGCTTCGCATCTCAGTCTTCCGGATGGTTCGCCTTGGCCAAGTGACCACGTTGTAGGGACTGCAAAACGGTATAAGAGTTCGGAGGAGGTGGTGAGGACGTTTTGTGGGAAGTGTGGAGCTACGGTGTGTTATACGCACGAAACGAGGCCGGGGGAGATTGTAGATGTGGCTGTCGGGTTGGTGGATGCGGCCGGGGAACGGGATGAGAGGAGAGCGGGAGTGAGGCTGGAGGAGTGGTTGGAGTGGAGGAGGGGGAGGGTGGCGCATGAGGGGGACGCGTGGTGGAAAGGGCTGGTTGGGGGTCTGATAGAGGGAAGCAAATGAAAGTTGGACGGGGTTGGTTTTCAAGGAACATTTACGATGAAGTTGTGCATTTGGTTTGGGGAAATCTGGCAAGCAAGGTGATAAACCGGAAACGCGGGAAGGGACATTATGTTTGTCTCCGAGACGATTGCAGCCCCCTAGGACGATATATTTATGAGCACCCAGGGCACCCATATCACTAATTTCTCACACTTAACCGAATTATCCTGTACGGACACCCTACTTCAGACACTGATTGCTCACACCTAAAAGGCTATAACGCAGATTCTTCCAGGGGTTCAGACTGTTCAGTCCCAGCGACATTCGGCACCCCATCTCCTCCGGAAAATGGACCTTGCTGCGAGTAAGGCCAGCATCGGTTCGGAACCGGTGGAATCAATTGCACCACCAAGAAGTCCTTCCCTTGGGGTTCTTCGCTGAAGTTCGCTCAGGTTCATGCCATGGCAGGCGTACTTACCAAAGGATGGCAACTTCCCGCTCCTGCGGCTGGGAAGTCGTAACACCGGACCTTCCCCGCATCTGCGCATATAACTTCTGTCCCCGACTCCTGCATCTCCTGGTATTTCCATCCGACCCTCGTCCCAGACTGTCGTCAACAGTCTCTCCTCCGCTCAAAGATGTCAAACGTTCCCACCCCGGTAATCCGCACCGTAGCTTTCAAGTTCCTCCCGCAAGTCACCGCCGCCCAGAAGGCCGACCGCACGCGTGCCATTCTGGCCTTGTACGAAGAATGTCGCGACCTCATCCTCGAGATGCCGAGAGGTGGGAAGATGGTGGAAGCAGCGAAGGGTTTGACGGCGTTGGAGAACGAGGGTGTGAGCTGGGATTTTGGGTTCGTGGTCAGGTTCAAAGTGAGTCGCATTAAATGGCAGTTAGTAAGGTTTTGGTGTGAACGACACTAATCCGGATGTAGAGTGACGAGACGAGGAAGGTTTTCGATGGTCATGCAGGGCACCAAAAGTTGAAGGTGTGTTGCTCTATTTGCTTATGTTCGACCCCAGGTTAACGAAATGTGAAGGAAGAAACAGATCCTTTGTTGAAGAAAGTGTCTGTGCTAGACGTTGCAGAAGAGGAGGGACTGGGGTGGACCTAAGGTCATTAGGGTGTGAAGATCCATTTGTTTTCCCAAGGCGGAGGCAGAGTCCTGCCTCAAGCCTCTTGCGCATGTTATATATGCTGCTACGGTTATCGACTAAACCATTGGTATTCTCTCTATCAATCCGTGTTGATTTCCAAAAAGCGGGTGTTTTTCAATCTAGACAATCCCTTTGGCGCGTTGCTCAAGCAACCTCTAGGCACCTTCAATGTGCGGTGCCGAGAAGCAGGGCTTTCACCACCCGTCCTTGTCCTGCTAAGTCACATGACGCGCACTCCATTACTTGGCATAGAACGGAGAAACATTCTATCCTTTTCACCGCTAGTTTTGAGGTCTGTGCCAACTATATATTTTGGAAGAACGCACACCAACGCATACCACCTCGGCACACAACCCTACCCTTCTACTCTGCAACCATATTCAGACACCAGCCAAACCTTTCCGCTTCGCCAGGGTCCGTGGCGCGAACTTTCCATTTCAGCGGCGATGCATCTCCTGGATTTCAGCGCCGAGGTCTTTCAACAAATAATCCACGAGTTGGTGCTCGATGTCGGAGTAGTCGACGCCTGGCGGCTATATCGACCAGTTTGCAGTAAGTCAACTGCTCTAGAGATGGGACTTCATGAACCTGACCTAGTACAGAGCCATTCGAACAGGAAATCCGCGCAGATGTCTTGACAAGGCAGAACATTGAGGCTTTCAGCGAAACGGGCTTCCAGAACATTGTTCAACTGAACAAAGAGCGCGAATCTGAACAAAGAGGGCGAATGCTCCTTCTTGATCCGCCGTATGAACAACCTCCTTGGAGTACATCCGTCTCTTCCGAACGAGATCACGAAGGTGGTGAGCCTCCTGTCTGCGCAGAGCGGCGACGATACCGAGGAACGCAGAAGGGAATATGTGAAGCGGCTCTGTTCCACGATCGAAACCTGCTTTCCATGTTCCAAGTGTTACAGTCTGTTTAAAGTTGTCAAGAACGGACCGGGCGCTCTTGGATGTTCTGAACGCTATACCTATAGGTGCCGTTCTAGCCGAGTGCAGGAGTTCGGCTTTCTTGAGAGACTGTCTGCGGCGGCAGTAGTGGATTGTCGCGAGGCTTGGTCCAATTCACTGCCAGGTTACGCTTCGAAGCCGGGGGACTCGACATTTGCGCACACCTTGCACGCTATTCCTCCCAGCAAGCTAACGCCGTACGATGAGACCATCAACTTCCCACTTGTGGTAGCGGCAAGGCTCGGACGAAAAGAGATTATCGATACGACGATCGAATTTGTTCGTACCTTATCTGGACGGGAGAGAAAGGCCAGCTATGTCCTCGCGAACAGGCAGCTGGGCGATGCGATGACAGAAGCAATTCGTAACGACCAATACGACTGCATGAAGAGTTTATCGAAGCTCTGTGCATGGGATAGGAACGTCCCCACCGTCATGGTGTTTGATCGTTGGTTGCGATCTGCGGCGCTTAAAGACTCCGGGCAGGCCCTTGCTTGCATTGCCGAACTTCCGCTGTCACCATGGCCTCCGATTGAGGTAGGACTTGAAGCATTCCTTGCAATATGCGAATTCGGCGATCCTGAGATTTTAGAGAAGTTTCTCGAGAAGCGTTGGGTGTTGTTGAAGGAACCCTTGAAATCATATGGCAGAGCGCAGCGGTCCCAGCGGAAGGTTGTGAAAGACGGGCCCATCTACCCACTGGACGTGGGTATACGCTGTGGACATCACGAAATCCTGGAAACACTGTTGAATCACGGCGGAGACTATACTTTGTCCTCAACAGCTTCGCGACCTTGGGAGAAACGGTTGGAGAGTGACCCGCTTTCCACGGCCATCAAGCGTTGCGATAAAGAGGCAATCGAAATCCTCCTCGAGCGAAGGGACACTGCAGCTGACACGCCTCATGTTCGGGTGGTGCAGCATTACCTGCGGGAGGCCTTCAGCACGAAGATTCAGAGGGTTTATGACCTGATTCGAGAATATGCCACTTCCTGCGGAGTACAGGCCAGAAGCTACAAGGCGGCGCGCCGGGCACGAGACCCCGTCCAGAATGAAGAATAATAAGACGCCGATAGTTTTCGGCGATTGAATTGGCAAGGAAATTGGTGGAATGGCTTTTCCGGAGACATGATTTGCAGAGGAGAGTATATAACATTCTATGAAACCTTATTTTATTGTCTTCGCTGTGCATTAGTATAATGTGTGCGTAAATAAAGTTCCCCTAGGACGCTACAGGTTCACAGCCAGTATCCGCAACAAAAGCAAATATTGGAAATAGTACTAATAAACCCGTCGGTCTGGCGCTACTCTACACCTTATGCTAGTCCCTTGTGGATGTTAATCCTTCTCGTTGTGTAGTGAAACCTCACCGCCATCCTTTCACCGACTCATCTTCCAATCGAAAGTGAAGCAGAAGTTTTTCTTGGCGCGACGTCAATAGAAACCCACCGAAACCATCTTTTATGTTTCTCTCTCACCGTTGCTCTGTCACCGTCGCTCTCTCACCGTCGCTCTCTCGTTTAGCCATCTCTGCTCCATCTCTCTATTCCGTCTTAAGCACCTCACCTTCGCTTCTTCGGCTATACTCGTGTCCAACGCGCGAGCAAGCCTTTTGAGAACAATGAATCTGCTCGACTTCAGTCCAGAGGTTTTCCAGCAAATCATTCATGAGTTAGTGCTCGATGTTGGCGTGGCCAAGGCTTGGAACAAGTACCGGCTTGTATCCAGTAGGTTCCCTGTTCACAATTCGATGCACAGTTCTCCTAACATAACGTAGAGACTTTCGAATACGAAATCTGCGCCGACGTATTAACGAGGCAACACTTCGACATGTTTAACAAGAGCGAGTTCACCAACATTGTCAAGGGCAACAAAGAATACCAATGCATATTCCTGGTCTATCGCACAAGACAGCTCCTTGGATGCCACCCAGATTTGCCAAAGAAAATTACAAAGATGGCAAGAATTCTGTCTGAAAAGAGTGGCGAGGATACACCTGCGCGCAGACAGGAGTATACAGAGCGGCTTTGTTCAACACCCTGGGAAGTGGCTATCTTGCACGGCTACTTTGGTTGTTACAGGCTCTTTGATGCTCTTAAAGAAGGCTGTTCTAGGGCAGGGGAATCGAGTACAACTTCAATTCTTCTCTTGGCCGCCGCAGTGATTGATTGTAGTGAGGCGTGGGAGGGACTGCTTCCGGAGTACGCCTCACTTGTGTCTTACCTGGGATTCGGACTCCCGTCAAGGCTCAATTACCACCCGCTCATCAGTATGGAAAGTGGATACTCCAGTTCTTTTAAGGAAACGCCGCTTGTCATAGCTTCAAGGCTTGGACGGGTAGATATGCTCAACGCCGCCTTCCAGTTGTTCTGTACTCTTCCTCTAAGAGCGAGAAACTGTCGGTTCATGCTATGCCCCAACCAGTTGCACGAAGCAATGGCTGTTTCGATATATAATCATCAATACGGATCCATGGACGTCATTTCAAAGCTCTGTAGACTACGTTCTGCGTTTCCTACTGCCGATATCTACAACGATTGGCTCACCCTCGCGGCAGAAATGAGAGACATCAAGGCCCTCTCTCGTCTTACCGAGGTCAGCGTAGGACCTAGAGTCAAAGTAAGACTTGAAGCATTCCAACATCTCTGCGATATTGGAGACTCTGGGATTTTAAAGACATTCTTGCGGAAGAACCTTGTAAACTTGGATGAGCGCCTCATCTCAAGGCAAAAATCATAGAATACGCGCGGAAACGAGGTATACGCTCTGGATGTTGGAATACGCTGCGGCCATATAAACATCTTGAAGACACTCTTGGACAACGGCGGCGATTACCCGCAATGCACACAAACCTTTTACTGGTACCCGTCTAATGTACCAAGGGACCCCCTTCTAACAGCTATTAGAAGGGGAGATACAGCAGCTATTGAAGTCATAATCCGGCATAGGCGGCGGCATGGTGGCGTTAGCCCCTCTCCTAAGGATATAGAATACTTCCTATGCCAGGCGTTGGAGACAAAGATGCAGCGAGTTTACGACCCAATTCGGCTCTATGCTGTTAATCAGGGAATCGAAGCAAACTCCTACAGGGAAGCGCGGTCGACTGGTAATCCCTTCTAGGATGACAACGAGAAAGGCGCTAGTGCAGGGCTTGACGGTGCCTCTAGCATTTGAGGCGAAATTGCCATAAGGCCTGCCATTTGGAAAATTGTTCGTGCGGATAAAGAGCTGTAATGCATCGTAGAGAGAACCCCTACCGGGGAATCTTTTAATTGGTGCAGGCATCCAATCACTGCATTAGCATTCGTGTATTTATCATTGCAGGTATCATCTCAATTAAGTGTCCATTTGCAACTCCCTGTGCCTTGCCTCTATAACCATCCCGTATACGATACAACAGTACTTAGCACTAGTTAGTAAAGCTTAAGCACGGCGCATTAATTCCTACAATTTTGTGAATTGTGTTAAGGCCTCACGGGAACCGTCGTGAGTCATGACAACACAACAGTACCGCTTCACTACCCTTTTGCGAGCTGACACTCGTACCGCCCTACATACTGATACTGTGCGGATTCCACCTCAGGTTTGTATTTGGTAATTGTTGTTTGGCCCGATTGCTGTTGGACGTGCGATTGCTGTACAATTGTACACCTCATGATGATTATATTAGCGTAGATCACGCCCTCAGCTGAGAGATAATTCCTTTCTTTTCAGTTCACTGCAGTCTTACAGATGCAGTACTGACTACAGTATATGGTTCTTCTATAGAACATTATTACAACGGCCTCACTGTATTTGGGTATCCGGGGTGCGCAAATGGCGACTGGATATCTTTCCACGCATGCTTCAGAGCATGTTTTATGTGGCTACCCTCACTCATGTCATAGAACCCAAGTAATGACCATCCCCATGCCAAGTTGACATTTGCATTCACAGCTTGCATTCAAGCGCGTCCAAATGACTCTTTACTGTGTACGTTTAGGGCGTAACAAGTGTTCATGGATCCCGTTGGGTGGGCCGTAACCTCGAACCAGCCTTGCGTTCATGACTTGGTTGCGGCCGCGGAGAACATCAAGATGGCCCCCGAAGATACGATACGCCATGGGGACAAGTAAGTCGGGGAGATGGGATGCTATATAAAAGAATTCACAGTACACGCTATATACGTGGTGTTCCAGTGCCATGCTCAAAACTCCCAGTAGGTGCTGGACACGCACCTTCCTTTTCCAGCGGAGGGCCCTTTCACTACCCGTACATTGGAACCTAAGGCGGCAACGTTAGCGCCTTGGCGACGCTCGAGCGCCTACCGCCTTTTCTATATATGCACCACAGCTCTTTCTCCGCTTTTCTCCACGGGTCCAAGGCTACACAACTCCGAACTGCTCGAGCAGGCCGCGCCTGCAACTTGAAGTGCCGAATCATCCTTTGGGCCTGGAAGTACTGAATCATCCACTCAAAGCCATGGACTTACTCGACTTATCCCCCGAGATCTTCGAGTTGATCATTGAGGAGTTGGTCCTCGACGTTGGTTTCGCCGCCGCTTGGAAAGAGTATCGTGGCGTTTGCAGTAAGTTTGCCTAGCAGAAAGTCCCGTCACTCGGCTCAACTGACTGGCACAGGACCGTTCGCGTGCGTCATTCGCAGGTTCATTTTCAATGGAAAACATCATCTAGACATGTTTCCGAAAGGGAAAAGAGGCAACCTTATCCAAGCGACGGTCGAAAGTAAAGAAATGTTTCTCTACCAGAGGCTGGACAGTGGATTCGGCGTCCATATCTCCGTCCGAAGTAGGATCGTAAACATGGCCAACTGGTTGGTCCGGGAAATGGACGAATACAAGAAGAGCGACCTGGACGACTGCCGGAAAAGACTTTGCTTCGGAACTGCCATGGTGACCGAACCTCATCACCCTGAGTCCTGGAAGGACTTGTTCCTGGACATGATGACGTACGGACATCCGATCCCATATTCATTGCCGAATTGTCTTCATACACTCGAAGAGCAGTTCGAGGCGGCCGTTGTCATGAATTGTCGGGAATTGATGGAAAAAACGCTCAGAAGGTTTTCAGGGTTTTCAGGGAGTGGTACTGGATTGCCCCACACTGTAGGATTCACGGACTCTGTTCTATTGGGAGCCGCTTTAGGTCATAGCGCCATGTTCGACTTGATCTTTCAGTACGCGAATTCAATCCCAGGTCCAACCCCAGATGAATGGGCCTCATGGCTCCGCTTCATTGGTCGCAAACTATCAGATGCTGTCCGGTATTCTATATGGCATAGGCAATACGACATTCTCCGCCGGATAGTATGGGTATTGTAGGTTTTTTTCCAGGATCATGACGCCAAGGAGTATCTAAGGGCAGTTCGTATGTTCATCGAGAATGCTGCTTACAGGGAGGATGCCAACATTCTCAATGTCATCCTCGACTTAAATCCCACCGGCTCTATATATCTGGATGAGACTACCTTCTCCAATATTTGCAACCTTGGAGACGTTCCAATCATGTCCAAGCTCCTGAAAAAGAGGATTTGTTGGGTTGTGGACGACCCCGAATATACATTGCGTCACCCCGTTGACACGGCCATTGCGCAGGGCAATCCTCAGATGTTGACGGTGGTTTTGGAAGCCGTTTCCGAATACGAAACCATTGGACGTAACTCCAGATCTACGGCACAACCATTTCTGGCTGCTATCGACTCTATGAATCTGTACGCAATCAAGACTTTGCTTGCGAGAGCAAAGACCGTTCACAACGTGGATTTGCCCTACCAATCCATTTTACAACAGGCTGCAGTCAGGAAGGACGAGACAATCTACAGCATGATTCGAGATCACGCTGCAACTATGGGAAAACAAGCCACTTCCTATGTAAGCGCTGCTAGGACTGGGAAGGTCGTAGTATATGAGGTCAAGGAAAACAAGGTTGGCCTGCATATTAATCCCACAATGGGGAAA
Organism: Westerdykella sp. P71; assembly: GCA_019022765.1. Lineage (NCBI taxonomy): Eukaryota > Fungi > Ascomycota > Dothideomycetes > Pleosporales > Sporormiaceae > Westerdykella > Westerdykella sp. P71. The sequence continues at coordinate 30,810 of JAFHBW010000009.1, forward strand.
TGGTGGCTTTGGCATAATCCTAAACGGGGGTGGTTGGCGGTCCTCGCAGAACATGCTCTCTCTCGCTGCCATCGCTGTGGTGCCATTCTAGCGAGGCTGTACGGTCGCGAGGATTCACAATGCGTGTGCAGCAACGGAAGTCCGGGGGAATCACACAAAGTCACTGGTGGAGGATGCCGAGCTCAGGAACGTGGAAGGGATGTCCGCCGTGACCCCATTCTATTCTCTTTTCATGGTGGCGGAGGCTACAGGAAACTGTAGTCTATTGCCTCAGAAACATGTAATTCATCTCGCCATAGTTACCTGAATAATGGGATATGTCGACTGGGATAGCATCTGAACAGTTTTGCATATAATTCAGCTTCCAGCCCGAAGTTAGGAGTGGACCGTTACTGTGCGTCCCCATCTACCTGAATTCCAGGTTGTTAACTTCGCAATCAACAAGTAAGTGCTCCGTGGTGGAGATCTCGCGCAATGCATTAGTCTTGTCTTGGGGCTGGACAAATGTCCCGTGGAGAGTATCTTGTGCCTCGTCACATCACCTTGACCGCCCTTCGCTCCTCTGGCCCCTGTCAGTGTTTGGACACTAACATCTGCAACACATAGGCGGTAAAGTAAAACCGCAGGATTCTCTCTCACTTCTCCAAATATCTGCTTACTCCGCCTCCTGTATCATACGGTGAGCATCCGTTACTTTCTCGGCAGGCAGTAGCGTATTTCGCTTCTACGACTCTTCTTCTCTCTCTCCCTTGGTGCTCCCAGCTCCTTCGCGGCTTTATTGGATACCAGTCTCTTTCTCATCCTTACATGAGCCTTCTACCAATCTCAAAACGCCGGCCTTCACCCTGCATCATGCCAGTGAACGATCACAATTTACAAGGCGAAAGAGGAATGAATCTACTCGATTTTCCGTTGGAGGTATTCCAGCACATTATTCACGAGCTTATCCTTGACGTGGGCATTGCGGAGGCTTGGAAGTCCTACCGCCTGGTTTGCAGTATGTCTCACCTGCTCATCTGCTCATCTGATTATCAGATACTGCGTTATCTGCTCTCTTGCACGGAGCCTTTCAAAGTACTGATCGATCACAGAGACGTTTGCTAGCCAAATCTCCTATGACACTTTGACACTCCAGCCACTAGCTTCTGTCGGACCAACGAGGGTCGGCGACTTTATATACTCCCTGCGTGCGGACAACCGACGGCTACTACTCCTTAATCGCGTGAGGAATCCACTCGATGCACATGTATGCCTCCCAAAACGGATCCAAAAAATGGTGAAGGTCCTGCTTCGAGGATTAGGAGGAATCAACAGGGCGTACATGCACGATTCGTACACTGAAAAGCTGTGCGCGGCCGTAGAGTTCCGCTTCGACCGCTCCGAGGACGAAAAGCTCTGGCGAACGAGTTCACTGCTTAGCCGATTTGACTTCAATAATGTCCTGATACACGGGCTCAACAGGAAGCGTTGCTCCTATCTCCGCCCAAAGCTCGTTGTCAAGGGACAAGATATCCATCTCGAGCATGTTGCCGCTGCCGCAGCTACCAATAACCCGGCTCTTTTCCGAGCCCTACTCTCACGAGTATCCACCTTTACCGACGGTGGAAGAGGACTGTACCGACATCCGCTTCAGACTGCAGCCCGATTTGGTTATTACAAGATAATTGATGAATTACTCCAGTTTGAGCAAGGAAACCCCCCAGTTCCAGGTAGAGCCCTATATGTCAACGACCGCGCGGTTAACGCTGCCATGTACATCGCCATTTACTCACATCAGGTCGACGCAATTGCAAGTCTATCCAAATTTTATGAACTACCAGGGATAAAAATGCTTTCTGAATCCTACAACACGTGGATCCTCGAAGCAATGCAACGCAACTATGGCACTGTTCTGGATTGCATTCTCAACATGAAAACTGGCCCACGATTAAGACTTAGCAAGGAGGCCTTTGCTAAAATTTGCCAGGGTGGAGACGTTCAACTCCTCGAACGAGTTATGAAGAAGGGGATTGTCAAATTTCATAGACCATACCCCCAAAAAGACAACGACAAGGGTCGCCGAATCTGCCCACTGGTTGTAGCAGTGCAGTCCGGCAAGCCGCACATGGTGTCTGCCGTCCTTGCAGAGGCTGACGTGGAGGGTGCCTGCAAGGACAAGGCCAACACCATGTGGTCCATGTCCCCGTTGAACTACGCTATCACCGCCTGCGACTCCGAAATAGTAAAGTTGTTGGTCGAGAAGGGTGCGAACATCCGCTGCAACTGCGACTACGGATTCTGTTCCCTGCGGGTTGCTCTCGCTATCGAAGACAAAGCTACCTACAACATCCTTCGCACGGCTTTGCTCAAACAGGCAGATGATTTCCCGTCTTACGAAGAAGCTTACGAAGAGGCTTTGACCAACGAGGAAGATTTCGCCGTATGCTTCAGACTCTGAGAGCGGCAAGCTTGCGGGGCCGGCTTCGTAGGCCGCTACCTACCTTGGATAGGGTTATTGGACTTAGACGTTGAATGCTAGGAATCTCAATCTTGCATTTGGTGGAGTGGGCGCGCTTCAAAAGCTTGACCGGTTTTCATTTAGTCAGTGGGCTAGTTCGATTCTTTTTACGGTTCTTGGTTCCACTCTTACTATAGTTTCAAAGCACATTCGGCATGCTGGAATCAATATTCGATATATATTCATAGTATGTCAAACAGCTCCACTTCTACCGTGTCTTCACCGTGGTCCCAAGGGTACATATTTCACTTCTAGACCACCGTAATCTCGTCATATTCTTAACTGTTGATCGTGTACCACATACTTTCGCATTCATGTGCGTCCAATATATTGCTACGCCGGTACAACGTTTCCAGGGCGTTGACTTGCGTTTTCTGCTAAAACCCCTCCAAGCATGGCCTTTTTTGCGCAGAGCGCATGCCTATTCAAGGCTACACTCCTTCGTTGAGCTTGGTGCTCGCTTGCCACAGAAGGTAGAGACAACTGCAATTGCCGGTCCACCAAGTAATGCCTCTAAGCTGACTCCACAGCGGATCTTCGATGAGAATGTACACAAAGCCGTACGCAACGCGAGCAAGCGTGTACGCCAATCCCGCCCGATTGATAAGACGCCGGTCAACACCGGCAAGAGAGGCGAAAGCCATTGCCCCCGCAAAGAATGCGTAATTTTCCACGGAATTGGCATGTGCCGACTCATTGCGACGCAACATATCCAGCTGTTTTTGGGTGATTTTTCCCGATTTCACCGCATCGTTGCCGTATTTTGCCAAATCGTAGCGAGGGGATTCGTTGTGATCGATACCGTACCATTGCTTTAGCGTGCGGGAAGAAAGAATACCGTATGCCCAAAGGAAATGGAAGGAGAGAAAAGCCGGTGCATAATTGGGGATGGCTGTGGCTGAGGATGCGGCGCGAAGGCCCAGTGCGACATTGAGAGGTGGTGCCATGACGATGACGGAGATGGATCGCGCTTGGAAGGTGTAAGCAATGAATGCGTAATATTCGCAACAGTGGTCGCGGGCCTTTCTTGTAGGAACTCGGCTACGAAGCTGACAAATCTACACGTTTTGGAAGCTTACACATTTCCGGGGCCACGTGATGTGGTGATCATTGGGGATGTGTAAGATTTACCCCACCTATACGGTTGGATGTCAACATGGTGCGCTAAGCCGGAGGAGTCTACTGGGGAGATATTTAGCGTCGCTATGAATCCAAGGCGTTGACTGGCCATCAAGCGATTGTCGGGCCCCATCGTCGAAAATTATACAGCGAACGGCTTTTGAAATTGTATCGCGTATACCTATCAGTTCTTGCAGACTATTTTTTGATCAAGCAAGTAGCTGGCTAATTAGATATTGCGTCTAAGTGACTCAATCCAAAAGCATGTTGTGACAAAGGGTTTGGCCAGTGCTCCTGTGGCTCTCAGCAAGCAGTGAAAGCCCAATGTCCATCAAGTAATGATGGCCAAACGACCGGGAGTATGGAAGAGGCGGCAGATTTTGCCACGATGACGCTCTGACGCGAACCATCGATTACCTCGCTCACCTTTGTTATCATCGCTTCAGGAGCGGCCCTTGGATTCCCTAGAATCTCATTAGTCCATCATCAGCATCCGAAAGAAAATTTGAAATGATCGAGAGTTCCTGATCGTTGAAAGAGTTGAAAACGCGACCGTGATGAGAAGTGCGCTGACAACCTTTCTAAATCCCTTTCCGTATATGTCTGCAAGATTGCGACAAGAAATATAGGACCAGCAAGACGTTACTTGGAGACAAAAGATGGAAAGAGCACCCACTCTGCACATATCAGGCTTGATGGCATAAGGCTGGATCGGCGCCCAGCATCTTACACATAGGTAGCTATGCGGTAGTGCAGTCCCCCTAGGTCTCTAGAAACCATTTCAACATCAAGAGGTTGTGGATTGAAGAGGTTTAGGAAGACTCAGTCTCGGCAGCTTGAGATTTCCTTTGGCGGCCTTGGCCCAGAAGTACGCTCCCTAGCTATCGTCGTGATTCGTTCTTGGTCGTGGTGCTGCGTGCGTAGAAGGTGTTTTCGTCTCGGGTATGGCGCGACCTAAAAAGAATTGTCCGCACTTCTTCAACTGCAATAGCAAATGATTAGCCATGGGCATGGGTCTGATGGACATCTATCAGAAGTTTGGAACCCTGGCCTAGAAGAGGTGCTTATCCAGTGTGGCAGAACATACGGGGCCAAACACTTCTGCATCTTCTTGTCCAGAAAAGATTCTTCGCTGTATCGCTCTTGGTTTTGAAGGACAACTTTAGCTCGTTAGACTTTCGTTGTGACTTCCGCAGTCTAATCTAGTGTTAATTCGGCCAGTTGAATTGTTGCAGTGTCTTATAAGACCAGATATTCGAATGGAAGATATAATGTTGTTGGCCCACTTGCAACCGCGCTGTCTTGAAGCTGACTGTGACAAGCTGGGGGTGTGGATGGGGTAGATGGACTCGTGGAACCATATAACCTACCCGAGGTGAATCAATAATGGCCTCAGCTTCTTCAACTAAAGCGCGGCCATGCCCGCCGGTACAACGGCGGATAGTTGGCGAGTCACGGTGTCTGGGACACTAGAGGCTGTCGGCTCTAAAACTTCGACATTTGGACTAGTTGACTGCAAAGCATCAAAAACGGCAGGAGGATTCCATAGTTCGAACGAGGAGTTCGGGCGCAGTTTGTATCCATGTTTCGCCAGAGGGACAACACTTTTGAGTGCTGCGAGAGAATTTCCCCTCAGTTTCGAAAACTCGATAGTTGGATATTCGTACGTGTTGTCCATTGTATGATTTTCCCGGGTGATCCATCATTGGAGAAGCTGTGCGCGTGACCCAGTGGCAATCATGACCATCTCAGCAAGACGTTGTTTCCAGCAGCTTGGTGAATTTTTCCCTACGTACAGTTTGCGCGACTGTTGACCTTGCCATCATTGGCACTTGGAGGAAACCCGCTCCTAACAACAATGCTCTCCGGTGTGAATTGTGTGCACCGCTGCTACTTCCTGCAGGTACCTCTTGCAGGTGGACCAATTATCGCACCAACGAACATCGAGCACTGTGTGAATAGATAGAGCGACTGACAAGAGTTACACTCGCTTAACTTGTTGTCACGAACATCTTCTTCGATGGAGCCAATCCGAGCATAGAGATACAACGCCAAACGGATATTGAGCCGGATCAATAGAAAAAGCCTCAAGCTCAGTCGGGGACTTTAAGTCAGGGGCTGGTCCAACGGCGACTAGGGTACTAGAAGGAGTTTGAAACAATAGTCTTGACGAGCCCGGCGATGCGCCACATGAGCTCCACTCCTATTTTTGTTTCTTAAGTACTATTAGGGTGTAGCCAAACGCCTGTAGCTGAACGGCTACTCACAAACCAATATGGTCGGCGCAAGTTCGGAGCGCATGAAGCATTACGGAAATTCAGTACGCTGTAAATAATGGACAATGACGGCATATCCTACCGGTAGTTTGCTGTGTATATTAATAGCTTTGGCCATTGTTAACGGGGTAAGGTGGCGAGGTTCGCGTCATTGCTTTAGTTTATGCGACAAGCCCTGCATCCCGTTTCAGGTCAAGGAACCGAATTACCGGATGCGGTACCCACATGGACAGGGTGACAGCTGCAGGTACAGGTTTCCAAAAAAGATTGTTTCCAACGTGACATGGTGCCATTGGAAGCACACGCATCGCACGCACCAGCGCCCAAAATAGTCGAAAGGGGTGACTGTAAGTCACCACCTCGAAATCTATATAATCGTAGCACTTTGCCGTTAACACTGACGCCGCACACTAATCTAGCAACCGCATCAGTCACTCGTTAAAACTACATTCGTTCCATCTCAAAAACCCCAACTCTCCAATCCCCAGTTCACAATGAAGTTCCTCGCCGCCACCGCCCTCCTTGCCGGCCTCGCCGCCGCCGAGACCGTCACCATCTCGCACTTCCTCTACGTTGGGGTGAACGGCTACCCACAACTCTCCTTCAACCTCTCGGTCGACGGCGTCAGCTGCGGTGCTGACCACTATGTGGTGGGCGGGACTGGATACCAGTGCAATTCGCCCGATTGGACTTTTGATATCCTGGAGACGCAAGGCCGCGACATTGTGTTGCATCATACGGTTGATGGGTAAGTAGAAGGTTTAGATGGGTTGAGTGAACGAAACACATGCTGATCGTGATATAGGCAAACGCTCTCTGGCAAGTTCCACATTAGGTTGAATGGTCCTATCCCAACGGTTCTTGATCAGATTGGCACTTCGACGAGCGAGCTGTCCTAGACGGATTGGAGAGGAAGGTGTTCAGCTTGTGGCCAAGTTGATATAGTTATTCTTGGTAATGCGCGGGTGGCTAAATATTATCATGACAATGTTTGGTGTAATAGTAATATGATACGCGGAGACGAGGTAAACGTCGCCCACACGAGAATTGCAGTGTTATTATATGCGATCCAAATGCAACGCGAACGTCTCCATTCAGCCACCTTTCGCTGCAAATGCTTCAGTGATGATCTGACCCCTCGTGCAAGCTGGGTAAAAAAGAGAGATGCTACTTTGTATCGAGTAAGAAACCTTGGAAACCCATATTCAGCCGGGTTCAGTTGGCTCCTTGCTGTCCCCGGACATCTCACAATTGCAAAGATAGTTGTAAAACGTATGCCAGCCAGTCCTTCAGATAGCATGGACCTGGAAGAGATGTTCTAGACTTTATGGTAGCGGAGTTGCCCCACAAACCGAGAAGGCTGCCATTAACTTCAAAATGACGTACCTCCTAGAACATACACAGTAAACAAAACGCGACATAAACGAAACGCGATGACATCACCTCCTCTAAGATCCTCCCCAAGATTGTCCTTTTGAATGGTCTATATAAGTTCTAAAAATTAATATTCTATCACCAAACACCATGCGATAGTCCAGCGGTTGGATCCTGCGTCGGAATCAAAAGATGCGCTTCTCCGATGCAGTCGGGCTATCAAGTGGTCGTGCGGTACATTTTTTGGCCCTGGGGTTCGATTCACAGTGGTGGAATTTTTTGCTTTCTTTTTTGGTTGTTTGGTTTAGTGGCCAGCCGCCGCCATATATCACATTTAGACTAACACATCGATAAACACAAACACCAATTAACTACAACGCGGTCTACCAAGTGAATCAGGGTACGCTTGGACATGTAGTCTTAATAAATACGTCACAGCGAGCAGTATATAATACCTTGGGAATCTTAGTAGGAAGTAGAATTTATCAGCTTCATCTCTAGGAAAGCGATGCTGGTCCCTACCTTCACCCAGTCCAGCTCTACATGTCCACCAATTGTAAAGGTGACGCACACATCATCATGGTCCAAATCTAGTTCCAAAAAATATATTATCTCAAAGGGTATAAGAGTTGAATACATAATTCATTTCCAATCTTTAGTAATGGTGATATCTGTAGCCCGTCCTGGACAAGCAAACGCCTTTCACTCTGGGCCTGGGTCACCCCTGTCAGATCGGCTTGGCGGACCCAACCGCTTTAAGGTCCGAGCCTCCGCTCATAACCTAACCAGCGCGCAAGCTGGAACCATTGTACGCCAAACTCACCTGGTTATTCTCCACTCCTCTACACCGACACGCAATGCATCTTCTAGACTTTCCCGCGGAACTTCTCGCCGCAATAATCCACGAACTCGTCCTGGACATTGGAATAGCCGAAGCCTGGAACTATCGGCTTGTATGCAGTGAGTTTCTGTCCTCGCGGACATATCCTTGAGTTAATGTACTTATCATGGAACATTTAGAAACCTTTTCCAGTGCTATGCTTTACGACATCTTGGCGCGACAACATCTGCTCATGTTCAATTGCGAGAGATCCGCATCAATCTTGCACGCCGTTTTAGAATCGCTCGACAACCGGTATACATTCCTCGCTAGTCGTATCACCCAGCTTCTCGGAGTAAACCCCTATGTCGTCAAGCGAATCCAAATGTTGGCAGACTTTTTGTCCAAGGAGGGATGCCAACAATCGACCCGGTGAAGTCGAGCTTAGAAATAATCTGCGCAGTTCTCGCCAAGGAAAGAATGGACGACGACTTCGTGGACTTACTGTACCTCCCACAGTGTAATGTCAAACTGGATCCCTCAACCGTCCATGTGGGGGCGGTACACCAGTGTGACACCCTCACAATAACGGAAAGGATTAGCGTCGCCGCAGCCACGAACAATACACATCTTTTTCGCCACCTTCTCAAGGAATACTCCTATTCGAATGCGCACGAATGCAACCTCTTCGACCTGGGACCCTTCGAACTTGCGGCTATCGGTGGACATTACGGTGTATTCAAGGAAGCTTTGCTGCATTTTCAGTCCCTGGATGACGAAGAACGACGCGCACTTTCTCGCATGTGGGGATTGGACAATGCCGTGCGTATTACTTTGAAGCTGCACGATAAAGAAGGATTCCTTGCGTCCTTTGAACTGCATGTGTTTGTGTTTAAAAGCGCCGCCTATCCTCCGTGGTTATATACGGCGGCTGAAGCCAAAGATGTGGAGTCACTGCACATGCTGTTGGACCTTGACTTGCCAGATGCATATGCTTATGGGGGTTTAAGTCAACCGCGGTTGTTCAGATCTAACACAGTCTTCCCGACAATATGCCAAGTCAAAGACGCCGAAATCGTATCCAAATTCGTCAAGAAATACCCCCGTATACTTCACGAAGTCTGGTCGTTACCCGCTGTGCGAAAATCCAAGATAAAGATATAGGCGCTTAATTTTGCCGTTGGACATGGAACGGAAGAGATAGTATCTGTACTTTTGGATGCGGGAGCCAACCCGAATGGACTCCGTTCCGCTCCTTACAGACATAAGCCGCCTCTTCATACCGCTATCAAGACCGGTAATAAAGGGGTTGTGAAAATGCTCCTCGATCACGGCACTTGGATTCACACTCACAAACGGTGGATGTATGATACCTTAAAGCTGGCGGTCCGTACAGGCGATAAGGATCTCTATGACCTCATCCGAGACGCCAAATTACAAGAGCAGGCCGAAGTTCCAGAGTACCAAACCATGAGAAAAATGTGTAATCTGGTTTGACATTCGCTTATGCGGTCGACAGAATAAGCGTGGCACGAGTGGTGGACACCTAATTGGAAGTCTGGGTACTTTGAGAATCCAAGTTGATTAGAACCCTTTTCCAAAGCTCTATTTCGACCTACAATGATAGTTCGTCACAGTTATCCTATCACCTAAGCACCAAGTGACAGCGCAACGCGGGCGTGGGGAACCTGTCTGCAGGTCCCTAACAGTTTAAGAACCTAAGTTAAACAGAATCCTTTGTCAAAGCTCTATTTCGACCTACGATGATGTTGAATTACGGCTTTTTTGTCACCTCGGCAGATACCTGCCGAACCTCTTGACTCTTGACACGTGCGATTGGTATCCGGCGCTTTAGACTGACAAGTTTTCTGCCCTATCGGTTCTCATGCTTCTTAGGAGTGAATATTAGAAGCGACAATTCTCATGCAGCTCTCCTTTTTTCCCCAAAGGGCTGGTGTACAAGCGGCTTTGCTATGGTCGCATGAGAGACGATTGAGCGGGAAATTTTGATTTAGGTCGAAAGAGGGAACGTAGATCAGACGTAATACATGATACCATCCAGGTCACTACGTCTCTCCTCACAGATATTACGCGAAAACTTTATTCCGGTGCTTAATGTAGCTATCCCGAACCTGACGTCGCGGCTAGGGAAGAGCCCAATTATCCCCGCGTGGATATCTCAATCTTAAGAATTTTCCTGATGAGAGCAACAGGAATTCTCTCAGGCGGAGGTGGGGTACGTACACTCGAGAAACACTTTGTCGGAATTTCTTATGCCTACAGCCTGCCCTTTTGCGTCTCTCCCTGGCTAGTCAAAACTAGATACCATCTGATCCCACACATGTTAATCCACTTATCTTCCGTCAGCCTCAGTTTCTTCGCCCTCTCCCAGATCTCCCCCAACTTCTCCGTTCCATTCACCCCAACCGTGATTGACACCAACCCCTCATTTTTGCCTTCCTGGCCCCTCGCAAATCCTAATCTTGCATTCGTAAAAGCTAACAAATCTCTACTTCGACCGACCCCGAAAATCTCCTCCCATTGCCTGGAGGCGGCCTCGTGGCCACAGTCTCCCGGCGCTAGACGCAGGACGCAGCCCTCGAGGGAGAGATGCGAGGATCGCTTCATGCCAGGGTAGTAGACTTTGTGGTCGGTACCGCAGGCATGCCATGGAGAGAATCGAGATTTGAGGGGCGTTGGGCTGTCCGGAGATGGAGCATGGGAGTCGAGTTCGGGCATCATGCCGCCTGTTGTGAGAAATGAGCATCTCTAGTAACGGCATCCTCGTCGACAATAGATGTGGAGATGGTCAATGTACCTTTGATTCCTTTCGGGTGGTACTGCACACAGACAATGTCGCCGTGATCGTAGCCCCATATTACCTTTGCGAGCTTCTTGGATTCTATGTATTCTCGTCGCTTTCGTGCATTTTCGGTTTGCATTATTATCATGTATCCACCCTCGCCTCGCTTGTCGAGGAGGCGCCCTGCCGTAGTGTTCTCTTGGATTGGTGTAACCACCTGAATTATGAGTTAGATGTTGGCAAATCGAAGATCAGATGGGGCGCCTACTTCGATGAAGTCTCCACCGAGGGAAACTGTTAATAAATGGTCAGGTCTTTCGCAAGATTTCGCAGATACAAACTGGACGGACTTAAGAAGTTCTTGAGGCCCCATTGTCCCACGCCGGGATCCTCGAATATCACCTCCGTTCCTAGCACATGTGTCTATCAAATAAGTCTCAGTATTCGCAGTCTCCGCAAGCCGGCATACGTACAAGCTGCTGCCTCGTCTTCTCTAAGTCTTTCGCAACTAGGGCAATCTGTCGTAAACGTGTAGGCGCAGTACCGCCCGCAGTACCGCCCGCAGTTTTCAGACCGACATTCTTTGCCCCGGACATGGTCAATGTCGGCGTAAATGTGCAATTACAGTGGCGGAAGGGCCGCGATGTTCAAGAGGTGAATTCGTACCTATTCACCAAAGCTAAGATGCAACGAGTTCTTGGGGGTTGGGGGTTGAGGTTATATAGTATATAGCCGAATCCTAGATGGGAGGTAATGCACCTCGGGTTTGAGAGGAAGCCGAGTTCCCCGCATCTGAATTCGGAGGCGCCCCGGTCTTTGTGTTCTTTGAAGCATACGCAAATACCCTTAGGGTTGAATTCAACACTTAAAACACCATGATATTGTTCAATGTCGGAATCAGCATCATGTCAAGAATATTGTACAATCCCGACCGCCAGGCAAAGGCATCCTAACCGCATACGGGAAATACATATCACGTGACTTTCATTTATGTCCAGAAGAATGCATATTTGCTTGATCCAGGCATCGATAATGTGGCATGAATAGAGAAATAATCACTGTCTCAGAGGCTAATGTGTTTTGATGGAAATGAAGTTGATCTACCCGTTTGTTGCCATGAGTCTCCCGGGACGACTAAGCGGGCGTCTTCCCACAACATTCATGAGCATATGTTAAACTTGAACCGTAGGCAAAACGTTAACCTAATTGCTCTAGCAGAACAAGCTCTTTTTATGCTCACAGCATACATACCCAACATTTTTCTCTCCTAAATTATTTATGGGGAACGTGAAACTCTTGAGGCCGCTCACAGATGCACAAACCTTTGCCGAGAACTTGAACCCTGTGGCTACAGACAAATGGATAATGATGCTAGAGCTAGTCTTGCTTGCCACATAGAACGACATACTACTTTCGAAATGAACATAAAATCAGGGTATCAACGTAAGCAGGAAACGGTTCCAGCGTCTCCCACCATACAGTCACCATGTTTTAATCCCTCCAATCACTTCAAATAACCCATCCCCAACCCCATCCCACTCAACCTTCCCAGCGGCTCTGCGCTCTTCGGCCTTCCTGGCCCCACCCTCCCCTCACCGTCATTTGGAGCCCAAGGTGCCACTGTATCCTGCCCACGACCTCGCGCTTCCCGTAGAAACACCGGATTTGGCACGCCTAGCAATCCATTTTCCACCCAGACGCCCTTCACCGGCTGAGGACGGGAGATATCCCGTTTACTCAACCAGCCTTTACGTTGCACCTCTTTCTCCTGCCCGTCATTCGAGTCATCACTATCCTTCCGCAGGCCACTTCGCGACTCGTTCCTGCTCCCACTCCTGGACAGGACACCACCTTCACCAAAAAGTCTGAAGCCTAGACGTGAGCTCAGCTTAGACCGCCGTATGGGTATTTCCTCGACGTTCGCGGAAGGACGGTTTCTGTAGAGCCAAAACCCTAGCGCGGAGAGAATACAAAGGAGGACGAAGCCGGCTCCAGCGAGGCCGGCTATGGCGCCAGGGCTGAGACTTGAACGGGGAGATGTAAGGGTCAGAGGAGCGAAGGGGTTGTTCTCGACTTCACCAGGTGGTCGGTTGGCGTTGCCGTTGGGTGGAGTGAAGCTGGAGGGGAGGGGAGGCGTACTTGTCCCTGTCGTAGTAGATGTCGGGATATTGGCGGTGGAGGGAACGGAAGGGTTTGCGGATGCGGTAGGGGATAGCGTTGGAGTGGCGAGTCGAGGTGGTGGTTGACTTCCTATAGGCGCAGGTTCGTTTCCTGTGTTTCCAAAGCCATCGGGGACTGCTTGTCTAATGACGATGGAAGGGATATGAGGGTTTATAGGAGATGCTAATTTCCCTTCGAGAAGGATAAACCAAATGAAGATGCAACGTAATGCTGATGCCCAATATTGAGATCTCCATGGTCGGCGGCCCGGACGCTGGCATAGCGCACGTGGTGGACTGGGTGCTGTAGACCTACGGCCGCCAACGAACCGATCATGCAACGGGGGCTGCGATCCCGCGGGCCATGTTTTGTGTGTTGTAAATCCAGTGGCTTTATCGATCTGTCGAGGAAAGGCACAAGCTAATAAACTACGACATGTCAAAACTGGTCTGTTGCGTCAAGGCCGTCCGAATTCCGACGCACCTGTCTGAAAGTGGGAGCGCGTTGTTCAGTCGTATCGCTGAGGGCAATTTTTCACAACTCCAATAATCAGTTGGTTGCGTAAGTTCGTCGAATTCCATATATCGCGCATCTTGTGCTTTAAAACACTGCCAAGGGTACTGCGGCATGATGTTCTAGAAGGAAGAATTCCAGATACTGTCGTAAGCTCGAAAAAATGGTTCGACGATACTCTGCGATATATTCAGTGTGGTGACAATGACCAGAGAAAAAGTTGAGATCAATATCGCAGAAATGAGAGAGCACTGTCGATGGAGCAGATTAGCAAAATATTAGAGCCACCACGGGAGGTGATTTCACAGCCGCATATCGACCACCTATGAGCCGCGCCCTGAACTGAGATCACTATGGGCAACATCGTTGGCGATCCTAGGTTCTTACGGTCTCATAAGACCCGGAAGAATATTGCTGGGGTACAGCCGAGAGGGAATCTGGGGTAAAGGCGATGCATGAACGTCGATAGTGCGATCCGACGTCGCAGATCTAGTTTAGCCGCACGTGGTTCGGGAACACTTGGGGTACCCCAAAATACATCTTCTAGAAGCATTTTCTGGCCCGTTTGTAAGCAATCTATGCAGTATGTGGTAGAAAGAGGTATAAACTGCGGTGCCGGTGAAGGGTAATTCGGCTTGAAAGCAGAGGAGAAACCGAAGAATTTTCGGCATGGAAGAAATGACATTTCGTGTTAAAGCTGAAGAACTATGCACTCTTTCGCTTGCTCGGCATCGCTATAACAGAGCTGTTGTATTTACTCGATTGGCTCACGGCCCTGCTTCTTCTTCATCGCTGCAAGCCATTCCTCGTTGGACTCTAGATCAAAGGGAAGAGGCCGTGTGATCGGAAGTAGCGATGCTCCTTTTTCTTCCAGAAGCTTGAGGCGTCGTGCAGTCATCGGTTTCGTCCGGTTGATGGAATAGATCTTGATGCGATGGCAGCTGCTCGTCACATGGAGATCCCAGTTCCTAGCCTGTTAGTATATTGCCACGTGGAGAGCAAAGCCGATTATACTTACCATGCGCTTCTAACATAGGTAGGTTGGGTCTGGAATGATTAGCATCTGGAGGTGCTGTCAAGTCTTCGCGGTGGCTCACATTCAGATTACTGTCCCAAGTACGGACACAGAACTCCAGCCAACCCTCCGCATCAACCGGCAGCTCATATTCCCAGACACGCCAAGCATGGAAGTATTTTCTGCTAAGCTGATCGAACGGGACTTCATACCAAACGCTGCCGCCATCCCCTGAGATTTCCACGCGCTCGGGCCAGCCGCTTCCGCTGTACGCCCATCCGGTAAGCTTGATCTTCCCGTCGTGAATAATCTGTTCCTTGTCAAGGGGTGTCATGATTGCCGATGACACGGGCATGGCCTGAATGCTAAAGCCATTGCTGTAGGTGGCATTCTGCTTGCCGATTTGCGGGGTATAGTAAAGGTATTCCTTCATCTGAACGGGTGCCATACTAGGACCCTGTATGACATTGATGCGCGTGAGCCACTTGCAACTGCGCGCGCCAATGTAACCGCAAACAACGACGCGGAGCGGGTAGCCGTGGATATGGGGTAGCGGTTTGCCGTTCATCTCCCAGGCCAGGATAACCTCGTTGACCTTCATCTTGTGCGTGGGTACGGACACGCCATAGTTGTACACTTCGCCTTTCTTGAAATATGTATCGGCGCCGAAGAATTCAACGTCGGTTGCTCCGTCCTTGAGGCCCCCACAATATTTGATGACCTTCTTGAGGCTCACTCCAGTCCATTTTGCGGCTCCAATAGCGCCTTCACTCCATGGGGCATTGATCAGTTCATCGCCGTCTCCTGGATATTCGTGAATTTGTTCGATGCGGCGGGTGCCAGAGCATTGGAGGGTGACAGTTTTTGTCGTTCTTTTGAACTTGGACTCATCTTGCAAATCCTTCAGAGTGATTTTCTGCGGGTTGTTCACAAGGCCTTCCACATCGAAATAGAAATCGTCATCGTCGATCTCTGGTATTCCCCCGTGGTTGCGGACAAAGAAATCTTCGTTGCGTGTTATTTCGGTCTAAACATGTAAGCCCTTGTAATGATACGATCGAGAAGTTCTGTACCTTCACTAGCCGGTCCTACATTGCTGTTAGCGTGGTGGAAGACTTCAGAATCGAGCACTCACTCTAGGAGGCTCTCCATTATAAGGAAATTGCAACACGTGAATCATGTCGGGAGCCTTCTCTTTCAGGACGTATTTCCACGAGATATCGGGAAGATCTTTTAATGTAGGACCCATTGCATAATGGTAATACTTCCAACGTACACCTTCCAGTATCGGATTCGTCTCCGGAAGCGGCTTCAGTTGGAATTCTGGTGGCTAGTATTGTCAAAAATTGGTTCACATCATTTGCCACGAGTTACCAACCACTGGGAAGTCATATCTTGCCAGGATTTCGGCGGCTTGTTTTTTCTTCTCCGGGTATCGTTCCCACTCAACGTATCCTTTCCAGCCCGGACGCTCTTCAGGGAAGTTAGGGACATCGCCTTGTTGCTGGAAAGTAGGTGCATTCGGTTCCGATGGAGCCATTTCGAAGGTGCTGTGCAGGGAATTTTGCGTCCGTCTTTCTACTAGGTCAAGCTTTCTGAAGCGGACAGTGACTTCTCTTATCCGAGACAGCCCCATCTCAAATTTGCTGCAGATCCCCTATGTCATTTTTCGTAATGCTTAGCTTTGAGGACATTGGGCCGACGCGCCAATCACAACCCTGCGTTGCGTTGCATACAATCGTGTACTACGTGCAGTGCAGCAATCTCATGATGAGTAATGGCGCAGGAATCAAGATACATCATAGTCCTTGGAAGAAGCCGGTCCATCCCACGCCGCCTTCGATGACGAGCAGTTGACGAATGTGCAGATGTAGAGTGGGTCAAAAACCGCAATTCGCCTGCAATTGTTTTCATTCCGGCTTAACGTTGACTGCAAAGTAGACTTGTGCCCAATATGATTCGTGGAATGAATTGAGTACCGGGTTGAACGCTGGTGAGTGGTGTACTGTGATTGTACCATCCCTCGAAAGGGTCTAGCGCACGTTGAAAGCTTGATTGTGAGAGTCTAGCCTGATCAGGAATAGCACGGAAGCCAATCTGCGACCTTGTTCTTGCCTCACTTCCAAGGTTCATTCATGTTGCACTCCTACATGACTTCTGCACCGATATGAGATGGGCTCCTATCCGCCGTGAAGTGTATACCATATTTTGAGCCTTACATGGAACGGCCCGTGCCTTTGTACCGGTGCCGTCTGGCTGGCCACGCCTGACAGGGTTTTGTTGTCGACCCGCTCTATCCATTCTTATTCACTCTGACGAAACTTTTGCTTTGTACTTTGCGAAAATTCCCTCAATCTTGTCATCAGGATTGTCAGCACCATATGGATACCAGTTCCAGTGATGGCGTAGCGGAGACATCCACCCGGGTGACAGAACAACCGTGACGCCCTATCATCGTAGTTCGATGTCGAGGTTTAGGAATGGCCTCTGTTTAACCTGGCCTCTCAAACTATTGGGGCATCTAGTTACCTGTCCCATGCTCGCGTTGCGCTCGAACTTGGTGCCTAGGTGACAGAACAACGGACGCCCTATTGCTGTAGGTCGAAATAGAGCTTTGGAAAGGGGCTCTAATGAACTTGGTTTCTCAAACTACCCAAACCTCCAGTTGGGCGTCCCTGGCTCGTGTCACCCCAGACCTCCTTCCCCCAAAAAGTCGCCAACAGGTTCTTTCACAACACCAGTCTATATGACATGCATGATGGAGTTCAGCTGTGCCGCAGCTGGGGGCGTATTGAAGAAAACTGCAATCCAATACTCAAACTCTGTGTGGATCTTGATGAGATACAGTATACAACAGTTCAAATCTGGGAGCTTATTGGTTGTTTGTGGCTTCCGGTCTTCCTACTTCGGTGAAAGCGCCTTCGGGACGAAGCTGCCTCCTCTCGAATGTGCCCCTCGAAACTTTCACCGCTCGGGCACAACCACCCAAGTCTCGCTTTTCCTTGGTGCGCTTTTCCTACGCCCTTTATTGCGCGCTTCCCTATTTAATCTTCCTCTCCTAAAACTGGTCTCATTCTTTTACTCTCAACAACCCCATCATATTTATCAACCCGATCTGTCCTTACATCAGCAGGCCATCATGGCTCCTACACACTCAAAGCCGACCGCAGCCAACAAACCGAACAGACAAGTCATTCTGATGCAGCAGGCTAGAGATAGAGCAACATTCGACTCCTATGAGCTAGCGTGCTTCATACATGGAGGGTATGTTCGCCCCCGTTTTGGTGAAGCGGGAACTGACAGTTGTGGTTGCGGCAGAGAGAATATCGTAAAGGAGCGTAGGGCTGCCTGGGAGCGCGTCGAAAGCCTAATTGGCAGCCGAGACACCTCAAAACTCCCACGGTCATATGGCAACCAGAATCGGGAAGAAATGTACGACGAAGGATTGGAATGGGGCAAGATCACCTTTGAGGACAGCCTAAAGTTCAAGCACAAGTTCTTCGACCATGTAACCCCTCGCTATGTTCTCCTCAACTCCAGTCCTTTCGGTATGATTCCGCTCATGTTCGAACCTACACTACAGCTCATGGGCTCGGAAGAGCAAAAACGCAAGTGGCTCCCGCTCTCTAAAGCTGGCAAAATTATCGGCGCATACTGCTCAACCGAGCTGGGCCATGGAACCTTCGTTCGAGGCATGGAGACTACGGCGACCTTCGATCCCGAGACGGACGAGTTCGTCATCAATTCGCCCTCGGTGTCCTCGGCCAAGTTCTGGCCTGGAGCTATTGGCTTCTCATGCACTCACTCTATTGTTACCGCTCGTTTGATCATCAACTCTGTTGACCATGGACCGCATTTCTTCATGATGGAGTTCCGCTCTCTTGAGGATGGCACTCAATTGCCCGGGCTTGTGCTCGGCGATGTTGGGCTGAAGATGGCGTGAGTATTTTGTGAAGAGAGGCAATGTACGCGTTGGCGGATACTGACTGAGAGTTAGGTACAACGGCACTTGCAATGGTTACGCTTACTTCAGAAACGCACGCATCCCTCGATCTTATATGCTCTCACGCCATGCTCAAGTTGCCCGCGATGGCACTTATACCGGCATCCAATCCCCTCAGCTCGCGCATGCCACCCTTCTGATGGTCCGTGGTATCATCGTGCGCTCGGTTGGCTTCCAGTTGGCACAAGCGGCGACCATTGCGGCCCGATATTCTGTCGTGCGCGAACAAGGCCTGGGACCCAATGGCCTCAATACATCTGAGAGCACAGTCATCTCATACAAGTCCCAACATTTCCGTGTGCTCACGTTGATAGCTAAAGCGTATGCGATTTTGTTTGCCGCATGGTCCTGCGAAGATACCTACAGGACTCTACGCGAAGAGCAGGAGAAGGGCAATCATGCTCTGTTGCCGTATGCTCATAGTGTTGCCGCCGGCTTCAAGGCCTGGTCAACTCAAACTGCCGCCGACGGAGCTGAAGATGCACGCAAGTGCTGCGGTGGACAAGGTTACCTGGCTATTTCAGGGCTGCCTGAAATCGTCGCCGCTGTCACTGCTACGGCTACCTTCGAGGGTGAGAATTACGTCCTCTGGCAGCAGGTTGGCCGTGTTCTGTTCAAGTACATGGACGCACTGGAGCAAGGCAAGGAGATCGACCATAGCATGGCTTACCTTCAAGAAGAACACCAAGGTCGATTGACGTCCAAATGCGAAGCCCGAGGTGGGGACTTTCTCGAAGCCGATGTACAACTGGCCATCTATCGCCAGCGGGCTTCCCGGCTCATCCAAGCAGTCTACCATGCCGTTCGAAAGTCGACGAAGCCTCCGGCAGATGCGTGGAATGAGCAAATGCTTTCGATCATCAGCGCCGCGCGTGCTCATACGGAGCATGCGGTACTGTCTGCGTTCATCAAGGTCATCCGCGAGCTTCCGTCATCCATGTCGCCAGCCCTCAAAACGGTCCTCTCAAAGCTTGGTACCTTGTTTGCGCTCTCCAACATCGTCCATCCAGCAACCATCAACGCCATCACATTCATGGAGTGCGGCTATTTGTCCGCCGAACAGGTAAAGACTATTCGTTCACTAGTCAACGAGCTCCTCGAACAGTTGCTACCTGATGTGATCTCCCTGACGGATGCATGGGACTTCACCGATGCTTCACTGTGTAGCGCGCTCGGTATGCGTGACGGCAATGTGTATGAGAACATCATGCGCTGGGTTGAACAGATTCCTATTAACCAGCGGGCGTGGAAAGAGAACAAGGGCGTGTATCAGCCTGGTTGGAGCCGCTGGATCAATCCGGTTCTGAAGGCCAAATTGTAAGGAGTCATGAACGGCAAGATGATGGGTGGTATGAGCGTATCGGGTGGTTTCACGTAACCTATGGATCTGGAGCTGTCGATAGCTTAAACTGAAAGGGTGATTGATGGGTGGGTACTTAGATGGCCATTTGGCGTTCCTATGAATTATCAAGCTCGTGGAAGTCCTATGGAACGAAATATCCTCCGTTTTTCGGTGCCATTTGCGACTGGTATCACAACATTCATCCGAGCAACGCTACTAACGATAGATCCAAAGTTAGTAGTATTGTCCAAAAGTGTATGCCAAGACAAAAACTGATCACGTGAGAGCGCGTTTCTCCACTCCGTTCTTTCCAACGAGCATGCTGAAACCCACGGGGGATGCTGCACACCCGTTCACAGCAATTTTGAATCCTGCACCATCACAAATGCATCCGTACGACTACTTCCAGCCCGGCTCGGTCGTTTTCTCGGCGTCCCTCTCGGCGTACCTATTCCGCCAAGACGGAGACAGGAGAGACGGCACAGTGCGAACGATCGCTCACATCCATGCATCATCAGTCGGACCGGCACAGCGTGACAGCCTCCTGAACGCCGCCTTGTGCGCTTGCTCAAAATGAGAGGTGCTACTGGCCATATTATACGACTCCAGTTTCCTGACAAGGCTGCCAACGATTTCGAGCCTCTCGCGTTTCGATCCTCGCGATGCCCCTGCTCACCCCTACACGGATCGTCGTGCTCGCGGTATCCGTCTTCGCCTTCATATTCTTATGGACATTCGGGGGATCAAGAGACCTTGGACGGCCTGTGATTCCGGTTGGGGGACCTGGAGGGACACATTTGACGCCTGGCAACATAGGGAAGCCCGCTCCCAAGCCCGCTACCGGGCATGTGCCAGAGATCGCGACTCGCCCCCTCGATCTGCTAGGAGAGACGCCGCTACCTTTGTCGACATCCATAAGTACGCTTACAACCAGCTATGGAGGGAGACCGAGTTCCACAACTTCTGAGCCGAAGGAGACTCCGGCTTCACAACCCAAGGAGGGAGCGGAGCCGTCCCATACGACAGCTGTAGGGGGACCGGCACCACCGTACCCAACAGCGAAGAATGCTACCAGTCAGGCGCATTGGAATACCACGAATCCCGAGATAAACTGCAAAAGGTTCCCAGGCGCCTCGGATGTCATGGTAGTTGTGAAAACAACTAAGCAGGATGGTCTCATCGCACAGCTCGATAACCTTCTTTCCTGTGTCCCGCACTTCGCGCTATTCAGCGACCGCGCGGGCATGATCAGGAATTACACCATACACGATGGGCTGGCAAAAGTTACAAGTACACGGAAGGCGAAGCACGAAGAGTTCAAGGACTACGAGAAGCTGCGGACACAGGCAGACGCAAAAGTGGGATCTCTGAAAAGGCTGGATAAGTGGAAGATGTTGCCAATGGTGTACGAGGCATACAAGATGAAACCTGACATGCGCTTCTATCTTTTCATCGAGGCGGATACAAGCGTCAGTTGGACAAATCTCCTGCAGTGGATAGCGCGGCTTGACTCCCGTATCCCGTACTACATAGGCGCACCTCTGGAAATTGGTACTTTGAAATTTATCCAAGCCGGACCTGGGATTCTGGTCTCCAACACCGCTCTCCAGCGGTTCGCAAAGGCCTACGACGAACGATACGAATCTGAATGGGAAGATCGAGTCGAGCGCGGGTGCTGCGGGGATGTAATTCTCGGGACAGCTATGGAGGACGCACATGTGGAGGTGTATAATGCGTTCCCGAATATGCACTCAGATAACCCCGCATTGTTTGAATGGTCACAGAACAATTGGTGTTCTCCTCCCGTCAGTTGGAAGAATGTGTCAGGAGTGGTACTTGAAGAAGCATGGAAATTCGAGAAGAACTGGACAAGTGAGAATGGGCAGAAGGAGCCGTATCTTATGCGCGATGCTTTCGCTAAGCTGGTGCAGTCGCATCTTCTCCAGCGGAGCGATGAATGGGATAACCTGAGCCACGACACAGAGATCGTGAGTCCGCTCTTTGACGAACTTGGCGACGACGATTTTCAGGAGTGGCATAAAATCGACGAGGATCTCAGACAGGCCGCCGAGAGTTGGCAAGCTTGCCAGAAGGTGTGCGAGGCTGTGAAAGACTGTCATCAATGGAGGTTCAACAAACGCGGCGAGAGTGAATGTCATCTCGGCAAGACGATCAGACTGGGGGTGAAAGCCCAGAAGGTGGAAGGGCAAGAAGGGTGGACCAGTGGTTGGATTTTGGATAGGATACGAAGTTCGACGAGAGACTGGGAATGCAAGGACGTGAAGTGGCCCTTTCAGCAGTGATTGAGGACCATCCTGGGTTGTTATATTTGAGGGATATACCCTACGGCGTTGTTTATAGGATGGGGAAAATGGACGTATGTATACCCTGTACATGTATAAGATATTGACAACAAGCACGTGATTATCGCAGATGCTATAGTCCCGCCTGCAGTACTATTATGTATTCGATAACGACCAATAATCACTCTTTCTTTCGAGCCAATGGACCCCTCCATTCATATGGTATGACCCAAAGGGGGCTGCTGAGGTTGGACCCTGGCCACCTAATATGGAGAATTGATTGCGTGCATCGAAAACATAGATCGCACTCTTCTGCCGCAACTCAATATTGAAACGCCACCCGCAACGCCGCGGCAGATGTGAAAGCTTGTTTTGTCGTTACATTTGAAGCTGCGAGCTGGAGGTCAAGATGGGCGGTTGGTGCGATGGCCACAGGACCTGAAGAGCTGCGAGCTTGTTCCTATGTCGTCTCAGTCTTGCTCTTGGTCCGGCAGCCCTTAGGCCATCATGAATTCAACCATGCTCAATCAGACTCCTCTACAATGGCTATCACTGCTAACATCATACCATGTTAGACAATTCCCGCTTCTTCTAGGTCTGGCCGGTGTCTCCGCCCACACGAACAAAGCGATAAACCTCAACAACAGCCCCTACAAACACTCTCGACAGGCATCATTTTCACATGCGTACTCCTGTCGGAATATCTCTGCTGCAGTATCACACCCTGTCCGAGTCGAGCGCCGCCCGCTTGGATTTGGCATCCCATATACTTCTGTACCGGTTGCAAGACCGCAATGCTCTCAGGGATTTCTCAATGTTAACTAACGGACGATTCGTTCGTTGATTCGTATAGAAGAAATACAAATCCTTGACAGGGTTTCACGATTCTGTGATGGCCTAGGAAGGTGGTATGGATCTGGGGTGATGCAACAGGTACTACTTCCACCCCGTTCCGTCACACTCCGGAATTCTCAAGTCTCACACGAACACGCTTGAGCCTACTTGTGCGGTTTTTTCGGATTTTGTCCAAGCTCCAACAACGTTAGATTTATAGGCATTAGCCATTATCCGAGCAGCACATTAGGCCGCCCTCTGACACATATATATCCTACGCAGTCACGCAGTCACTCCGTTGAATGCCAGCCTATCAGCACTTCCCTTCAGATCGGTGACCTTCCCCACCACCGCCAACTGGTACAACCTCGCCTTAACCTCGTCCCCTGTCTTCGGTCCCTCCAAGCCACGGAGATAGCTAACAAGACCAGCAACATGCGGTGCGGCCATTGACGTACCAGTCAGTGTCTGCGTCGCGGTATCGCTGGTGTAGTACGCGCTCAGGATTGAAGTTCCGGGGGCGAAAATGTCGACGGCGGGACCGTAGTTGGAGCCATAGGTGCCTCCATATCTCCTCAGATCCTGTTGCACATTGCCGACACAGATGGCCTCGGGGCTCCTGGCAGGAGATTTCGTGCTCGCGGAGGTATTCTCGTTACCGGCAGCAACAACCGCCAGCACGCCCTGGCTCCATGCAGCAGTGATAGCAGCGTCCCAGGTAGTGGATCCAGCTCCGCCAAGAGACATGTTGATGACGGCCGTGGAAGTGCGGTTCTGAGCAACAATGTCATTGACAGCCCATTCGAAGCCCTTGATCACCGTGGAGGTGGTGCCACTGTTGCCCTCGAAGATCTTGACGGCAACGATGGTGGCTTGCTTCGCAACGCCGTACGTCTTACCAGCAGCAATTCCAGCGACGTGACTGGAATTCTGTTAGAATGGGAACATTGAGCTAGAAGGGGATGGCTGGGATACGTACGTTCCGTGCCCGGCATTGTCAGTGTTGACATCGTTTACGGCATTGAAACCCCACTGGGCACGACCTTCAAACTCCTCATGCGTAGTCCGGACGCCCGTATCAACGACATAAACGAACGTTCCCTCCCCAGCAGATTCATCATACTTGTAATCACTTCCCGTGCCGGTTGGGGATGAGATGCTGCCGAGACCCCACGGCGAGTTCGCCTCGGTGATGATATCCAGGGTTGTCATGATCGTATCCTCCTCGATGTTCAAGACCTGTTACGCGTGTTAGTTTCTTGCGACTACTAGCATTCATCCCGAGAGTTCCGCAACCGGCCGGGTTATCCGGCGAAACCGTTTTGTGCAAGCTCGTGTTCCATTTTCCAGTATTAGTGTCCGTTCTAGCTTGGAGGTGCCTCGGAACGGCTACTGGATAATCTCGCTCTTCCCGGTCTATAAAACGCCAACTTAGACAAAACTGAAAGCACCCACCTCAGGGAGATTCCTCAACTCCGCGATGGTCGCCTCATCGAAGCCTCCAGAGTAGCCATGGAAATCGCCAAAGCCGTACTCGTGCTCCACGCCGTTGAGCTCCACACTCGTGAGGTCTCGTCTCGCCAGCACGTTGCGGCTATGGATCTCGCGCACTTTATTATGGTGCGCTGCCAACGTCGCGATATCCACGTCTGGCTTAAGCTGAATAATGTATTTGCCCTTGACGACCTCGGATTGCTTGAAGGGCGCGCCCTGGGCGAGGAAGGGGGCTGCAGCTACCGCAAGAGCGGCCAAACGAGTGAAGAACTGCATGGCGGGAAGGAGCGAAAGAGAAAAGAGAGGAAAGGAGGCGGAAGGGTGAGCGTCGTGGTGGCAGCAGAGGACTCCGATTTAAATACGGAAATCAATGCAACTCATCGACTATCCTAACCCATGTGGTCCCGTTCCGCCTAAAGACCCCTTGATCGTGCTCACGCACGGAATAGATTTCGTGATCATCAGTGGCAATCCTCCAAGCCCCTTTCCCAAACCGCGTCTTAGCCCTGCCAGCATCGCTTCCGGGTCGCACCCGAGCGGAGCAAGAGGCCCACAGATAAGACTTCGTTCGGTAGTACTCCGTCGTGGCATTACATGCGTTTAATCTAGAACATCCATAGCCGGTACCACATGGAAGAGGGCATGGAAACTGGGATGGAGTCAAGCCAATTTAATATGCGCGAAACCCCCTCGAGTCAGGCGCACTCGTAAACATCCCGGTTCTTAGCATGGTTTTCCAAGCGCGCCTCATCCGTCTCGCTTCCCAAAGGCTTTCTCGATTTTCCCGCGAGCCCACATGTTTCTTGTACAATGCTTGACCTGTGGGATAGTTACTCGTATATTCGGCCGACCACACGATTGGGAAGGTGTCGCACGCTGAAATATGGGAAATACAGTGCCTCGATATGAGAGCAATGCGACCCTGCCAAGAATTGAATCCTTTTGCCATCTGGGAGATTGACGATCAATGCTTAGCCTCCCCTGAGATGATCAGGTCGATGATTGGTTTCCGCCGCGGTTGTGTGGCCACCCCTGACGGGGCTGAATATAGAATCATGCCGCCTAGATCACTCCTCTCTCTCGGGGTATCATGCCCCAGCTCGCCATCGCAAGTTAAAATTATGTTAATCAAGAGTGGCGTTCTCTTCAGTGGATGAATATGAGGTACGCTTATCGTATAGCAAGCGTTTTTAGGTGTGCATGTTGATTGCGCTGACGTCTGATGTGAACACAACCTGTGGGACTGGGAGAAGGGAAAGAGGGAACTATTTAATTTGAGCGTAAACATCTAGGTATGCACCACCATGCGGGAAACGGATATGCTGACAGATCCGGAAGCACACGCGAGAGGCATATGAGATCGATTGGACCTCTATACCGACCGTGGTCGGCAAATACAGAAAGCCTATGCTAGAAAATGTATGTAGGCAGACTCAAGTACTTTCCTGAATGATCGCCTGCCTAGACTATCGCTCCCATACAGACCTATCGCGTAACAAAAAACTGCTGCGACCTGGCCTGACAAGCATCTTAAGCTAAATTTCGCATGCAAATAGTTGAGGTCACAGCTTGGATGCCCGAAAAGTTAAGAATTGCAGCTACGGGCAATACAATAACTTTAGGAGCATACATTTATCAGTCCCTTGTGTGCTAGCAGCAAAGAAGCAATCATTTCTCAGATCGGCGCGTCACCTCCACCCAGGCGAATCAGAGGCGCCTACACAATGGGCAGATAGAAGTTGAATCGACCGTAAGGGTCGTACTCCCCCTTCAACTGCCGCAGTCTCTCCAACCGCCAGGGCTCATGACCATAAACATCCTCCACAGCTTCGTCTCCATGAGCATAGTTCACATAGGCCGACAGCGGCCCAGTACCATTCACCAGCGCAGCTCGGAGACGGTTTCCGAAATCATACGCTGCGGCATCCAGGCTTGCATCCTTTGGGTAGGTGAGCAAAGGACCTATCAAGATGCGGCCCTGCCTGTCTGGATACGCAGTGCTATTATCTGGTATCTTCAGTACGGCGTTTATCCCGTATCCTTCCAACATGACGACGGACTTCCGGAATGCTGTTGGAAGTTCGCCGAAGATGTTCATAGCTTCTCGCAGATTTGCCAAAGACCACGATTGCGCAGAGACGGCGTATAGAAGCCGCGACTGGTCTTTCGCACAAGTAGCCATACCGTATTTGGTTCCAGTGTGGCCATTCACGTCGCCTAGTTCCGTTGTGCTTGAATTGACATGCGAGGGCTGAAGGGCCTGGAGTGGCTCTGTATACATCTCGGGGATAGTGCTGCCTTGCCAGTATAGGTAGAAGTCGATGACGGGCTACGGAAGATAGAATCAGTACAGCGCTTTCAAGCCTGAGGTTTTGCTCACATTGTTTGCATCAATATTTGGATTGAAGTTGAAAAGACCAAACTGCGAAGCCAATCTGACATCGCGATCGGGACTCAGCATCCATTTATTCCCAATGGTCAATACAGCTTCCATTTTGTCTTGCGTAAACGTAAATATCATAACGGTCCAAAGATCCGTGCTAGGGCTCCGATCAAAGATCTTGATCTTGGCCTCGGTGTATACGCCGAAGTTGTGCCCTGCACCGCGAATGGCCCAGAAGAGGTCCGGGTGTGTTTTCTCGGAGACCGTAATAGCTGTACCGTTTGCAAGGACCATCCGAGCTGATATGAGTTGATCCGCAAGCAGGCCGTAACGTCCCTGGAGCCAGCCATGTCCGCCTCCCATAAGCGGTGCGATGAATCCAGCGCAGTCACAGCCCGTAGTTACTTCACTAATGTCAGAATCGGGTGAGAATCAAGGCGCAAGGGAAGACGTACCTGTCTGCTTCCCTTTCCCCCACAACGCGGGTATCACTTCTCCTGTCTGAATTCCGCCTCCCACTACAGCTGCTTGACCTCCATCCACGATTTGTATGTTGTTCATTGATCTCATCAAAATACCAATTCCGTTCCGGACTTTCCCCAGGTTCACTGAGGTTCCATGGCCACCAGAGATAGTAAGGAACGGTTTCCCATGTTTATTGGCATATTGGATCTGCTCTTGTCAGCGATTATTCGTAGTGAAGTTGCTGACATACGGTTTGTTGGACGTCTCGCTCTGTCTTCACGCTGACAATGGCATCGAACTGCGGCCTGATAGCCGCACTCCATCGCTCGGCGAGAGCCACAAATTCCGGCGAGCCAGGCGTGTACACCTCGGCGTTCGGCGACAACAATTTTTTGAGGCCAGAGACTGGACTGCAGACTCCAAACTCAGCGGCGTTGGCAAATGCCGGCGCTAGGGCCAGAAAACGGAGAAGGTGGAGGAAAAGCATTGTGCACAAAATGGTTATGCTATTTTGCGAGCCTTCACTGAATTTTGTACTCGCGGGTTTTCGTTGGATTTTCGTAGATCTTCCGTGCAGAAGTCTTTGTTCGTTGCACACCGAACACGCAGGTAAGCCTCCTGCAGGTCAAGCCAATGCAATCCCAGATTGGGAAGCCACGACTGAGTATCAACCCGTGTAATTACCGGTCGCGATTAGCGACACATATCGCCTCTGTCACCTTCCAACTGAATACCTCGGTCGGTATTTCTGTTGTATGTTGGAACGCATGTTCGGCGCAACTTGATTGGCTACAATCCACTTAGGACGTTGGAAACATACGCCGTAAAGTTTATTTCTGCCGATTAGGTGGGAGTTCAAAGCTAATTGGCAGGTATTCTCTATTTCTGCGGCTCGTCTTTGTTCGATTAGATGTACAGACCGCAGCGTAGAGTTGGAGAGCGGTAAAACACTCCGCGGAGGCTTTTCCCAATTCTGGACATACGGATCTCGGGGACCAAGATATACATGTTAAATTGATACGGCAGATGCAGAACTATCCTTCGCAGCAATTGAGTGAGCCAACAAAAAGTCATGGTTTTTTGGCTGTTCGCCGGGATCGTAAAATGCGACAAACATAGTGGTACTAAACGGTGAATTGCCAAGGCGCTAAGGTAACCATGTCTCACCGATAACTCTTTCGGAGTTAACCTTCACCACCGTCATTTTGTAAACGGAGAACTAAAGCGTTCAAGCATGTATTCAGCAGTGACATCATATTCACGTCTCGTTATCGAGTAATCCACGAATAGATGATTTAGCACGTTTTGCACACATGGTTGGCTAAAGAGCTCTCTGCGAACAGTACCTTTTCTATTGCCTCTTTTTCTGATACTGGACACTGTAAGATGGCGGGGGGTAACAGTATCGCACCGGTCACCATCATCGGCCTTCCCCTGTCACAGTCCCTCGCTCCTTCCACTGCCGCTGCCATGAGATACGACATGCTCTATGGCCATCCAATAATCACGGAATACCCTCAACTAAACACAAAATGCAGCGATTCTATCCACCCACGCATTACTACTTCGCCATTCGTTAACAACCCTCCACTTCTTCCCCGGCAGCCTCTCCGACGATGCTGCCGAACGTCTTCGAAGCCCTCATCTGCATTCCGTCTCGTCCCCCATCAATAGCATCCTTCCCCTCTGAAAAATCCGCAACTGTTTCCTCGTCCAAATCGTCCACGGACGAACCGCCCCGCTTCGTTTTCGTCCGCCGCAAACTACATCCAGAACGAGACAAGAAAACGGGGATACGTTGGAAGTTTCGCAACGGCAGAGTGGTACTATTGGAACGAGGGAAAAAGAAGAAGAGCAAGAAACCGCGTACCAAGGGAACTGGCTTGTTCCGGAGAGTTCTAAGTGATATCACCATGTTAAGTGAGAATGGCACGGAAAGCGTCCTGACAGAAGGGCATAGTTCTGAGGGGGAGGATGATAACGATGAGGAAGCGCAAAATCTGGTTGAACCAACCACCGTGTTGTCTGATAGAGGAGAGGAAGAAAAAGAAGGCGATGACAGTGACCACGAGGGAAAAGAAGATCATAAGAGTAAAGATGAAGGAAAAGAAGGTGATAACAATGACGACGACTCGCCATCCATATATTCACAACCCTCTCACGACTCAGACTTCGAGGCGGATACAACCCTCATAGATTCCGATTATACCCCAGGCCGGACCAGTCCGTATGTCAGAATGTACGCGGGAGTTGCAGGAGACGGTACGCGACGACCGTTGTATCTAGCCTCCTCCCCGCCCGACAGACGTCCACGGTTAGAGAAGTTCAAAGCATCGACCTTCAAATACTGGCACGCAGTCGTGAAGGTTACCAAGAAGGGCGGGAAATGGATCTTGTCTGAGCTACATCTGTTGAGGACACAACCTGAACCCAGAGTCGAGTCGAAAGCACATACGAAAGACCGACAGGGCGCCATCTTATTGGGAACCAATGAACTCTACCATGCAGAGCATCCTCCCCCCCCAGTTGACGAGGATCGACTCAGAGCAGAGCCGAATGCACATATCACACACCAACATCCACCCATTCCACGCAGCACCACCTCAGTCCACCATCCGGAACACGTTCGCCCCTCGCCCTCCATCGACGAGATCCGCCTCAGAGCAGAGCCGCACCAACACCCACCCATTCTACGGCCCACCATCTCAGTCCACCATCCAGAACACCTTTCCCCCGCGCCCTCCGTCGACGAGACCCGCCTCAGAGCAGAGCCTCGAGCACACAACACCTACCACCACCCGCCCATTCTACGCAGCACCACCTCCCTCCACGCCCCCGAACAGCATCCCCGCTCAACCACCGCCACAGCCCGCTTACCCGCCTCCACCACGCGCCGCTTCACGATCTTCAAGTCCGCCGCCTTAGGCCGCCCGCGTCCAACCGACCGCTTCTGGATCCTGTCGAAGCGGAGACGGGAAGAGAGGAAGTTGATGCATCCACATCGCAATGCCACGCAGATGCATCCGGATTCCCCGAAGATGGTGGTGTCGACGTTGACGGGTACTAGTATGAGGGGGAGTGCATTGTTGGGGGTGGCGCCGACGTTCAGTGTGAGGAGGAAACCTGTGCCGGTGGGAGCTGGGGTGGTTGGGGAGACGGGTGGAGGGATGACAGTCAATGAGGAGAATCCGGGTGGCAGTGTTGCTGAAGAGGATGTTGCATCTACGCTTGCGGGAACGACGGTGGTGGGACATGAGCGACGAGATACGGTCACTGGATCGATCGCGGACTCTACGCTGTCCGGTCCAACGGTGGTGGATACATATCCTCCCCATAACGCCGCGCAACGAAACACAAGCCACGATGACGATATTTCTTCGGCTGTGGAACGGGAGGACTCAGTCATTGAATCGGGAGCCGCGCACCTTGGACCCAACACCATGAGTGCAAATGGAAATGTGCACAACCCCACTGCCAGTCTTCCTTATCCACCAAACGTTCCAAATCCGGTGGAAGATTCTCATGGTTCCCGAATTCCGGAATCAGTACAGCAACATTCTGGTCGCGTCAGTCCTGTCGAGCAAGTCTACGGCCGCAATAGCGTCAACTTCAGAATGCGTGCCGAGGCGAACGATGTGTCCTCCCTTTCGGACGCGCAGACCGTGGTTGGAGAAGGTGATCACGTACTTTAATGTTGTTCGCCCTGGACCTGTCAATATGTGGAGTCGGAGGCAATGAGGGCGTGGTGGGGTACCATCATGGCTCATAAGGGAGTGATCACGCTGCGCTTTGTTCTATGTATCAGCTATTCTTCTCATAAGAAAGGCCGGGGGGATGAATATATAATAAATGCGGAAGGGGTGACAACGACACGCATCGCAAAGGCAGTTCGGGTACAGTTCGGACAGAGAGTAAAACAGGGACCAATTCCACCTGTTTCAATATATCAAAATCCATCACTGCATCATCATAAACCCCAGGCTCGGGAAGCCCCACATTCCATGCCAGTGATTTCCTATCATTTAACAAGCCACAAAACAGCAAAAGTCATACTAATGGACAAGTCCGAAACCCATGCATACCCAACCGGGGCCACCATTCCTTTGACCAAACCCAGAGCAACCACCCGAGCTCAGGTACGCTTACCACCTACACAACCCCTCCAGAGCGCAACACAAGGAAACAACTTCCCGAGAGGAAGCCCGAAAAACGGCAATATCGTCCACAGAGTGGAGATGAAGTACACAGCCTTCGCTGCGATGTGAATGTCGATTTCCCTCAAGAACCCGCCATACCGCACTTCCCTCTCCCGCAGCAAGGTGACGAGGATATCGACTGCCGGTATGGCCACCAGCGCTCCACCCACCAAAGCCCCAGTCACGCACCAGAAGACAGTGAATAGGATTTGAATGTATCCATAGCGCCAATTTCGAAATCCCCTGAGTGCAGAGCAGAGCTTTTGGCCTTCATCCGTGACGCTGTACCAGGAACCGGCGAAAAGTCCCCCCGCCATGCCACCAAAACCTATGATGGCGTTCGTAGTCTGTAGACTAGCCTGGCAAGGGTCACGTTCGAAAAGCCATTGCAAGCCAACGATTGTGGGGAAGAAGCTGGAGCAGCCGAGAATGAGGAGGGCGTAGATGGGCCTCCGATCCGTTGGGGGCCGAATCCCATGGTTCGCGCGCGCCTCCTTTGCTTGCGTTTTGGCAATGCGGCACTGCATCCCAACCACAGCCAGACATAGCAACGGCAGACTCAGGCTCGGAAGACCCTGGACCAGGAGCTTGCCCACCTTGACATGGTTGTACTGGCAGTTCCAGAGGACCCACCAGCTGTATCCGAACCAGGCCACAGCCCACGCGGCGGATATCAGGGTCACGCAGAATACGCCTTTCCATTCCGGTCCTTTCAGTTTGTGGGGTGGCCAGATAGGTCGTCGTCCGGCCGCGTGGAAGATTATGCTCTACATAATGATGACGTGGCAAATTGCGCCGACGCATCCTTGGGGGAAGATGTAGCAATAGAGTTCCAAATTGTGGGGACACCACGGGAGCTCTCCCTCCTCGGTATGATTGGGCTTCTTTGCCTTGGGCGTCGGAGAATGGATAGGCATGGTTCCCGACCTAGGATGAGTTTCGGATGGATTTGCGGAGGGTTTTGGCGTAAGCGCCATTGTATGCGATGGTGTCGGTTTCTCTCGGAGACTGGATGTGGTCTTCGAAGGGGCCAGAGTAGGCCGGTAGCCGGCGACTTGGGAAGCTAGGCATAGCGAGGCAGTCCAGAGACAGATGGCCTTCAACGATACCATTGCGGATATTTAAAAGGTATTCTGAGACGTGGGATGGATAGAAATCGGCGGGCCGCGTTCGTGGAGAACGCGAACTTCTCCTGATACTGTGTATAAAAGCGAAGGAATACAATAAAAAGCATAACCAAAGTCGACGGAGCGTTGTGTAGATGGAAGAATGAGGAGGGGCCGCGGCAGAGCTCTTGAGAACAGCTGCAATGGAGAAGGCACGGTCGTGAGATGGGCATTCGCGTGACGGGAAACAACGTCGCTCTTTCCTAAAGAATGGCTGAAAGTTAGCCTTCTGCGTCCAGAACCAAGGGGTGTGTTAGATATTTAAGAGATGAACTTAATACATACTTATTGTATACGACCGCTTTAGAAACTTAGACCTATGATTCCTCGGATGCTTGAAATAAAGAGAAAACCCTCAGTCCGACGGAAACTTTCTGTCACCCGGAAGATGGGTAAACACAACTGAGGAAATCACCTTTGGCCCGCTTGCGATCGCAAACGGTCGCACGGATTGTTCGAATTCGAGAAACCGAATCATTGCAAGAACGCATGTTCATTCGCATGCCAATCGCTGCCGCTAATACGATATGTGCCTGTGACACTCGCACCTCCGTGGCGATCCATGTGCGAAGCAATCCACATTCAGCCGTTAAACACTCCATAATCGCTCAAAATAATCCACGCTCGCTGCAACGCCAAACAACATGCCGCCCAAAAACATATATAGAGACACTCGCTAAACGGAAGTACAAACTCGCCAGAAGACCAGGAGCGCTTATTCGTGCTCCAGGTCGACTTTCGGGGGCGAAGGCGGCGATGGCATGCTATCCGCCTTCGCTTTCTTCGCATCCGGCACCTCCACCTGCTGCGCCAGGCTTTTCCGCCTGGCGTTCGCCCCGATCGTGCCTCCGGGATGATTCCTCTGGAACACCGCCTTCGTCTCGTCCTGGTGTAATTGGTCTGCCAGCGAGAGAGCCAGCATATCGCCCACTGATATGGCTACCGTTGTGGATGTTGTAGGTGCGCTGACGCCGAAAGACGCTTCTTCCGATTCGTGTATAGGCGCCGGGAGGAGAATCGCGTTGGGTCGGTTCTGCAGCAGAAGGCATTCGGACGGGTGTTTGTGGCCCGAAATCGCCAGGAGCGGGGTCGAAAGGGGGATATGAGAGAGGAGATGGAGGAGTTCGGGGGTTTTCCCTGAGTACGAGATGAAGAGGACAGCGTCGTTCTGTAATTCGATTAGCAATTGCCCTCTGCTTTTGAAGATGCGCCGGATATGCGGAAAGAAACCTACAGGTCTTAGGTCTCCGAGGTCGCCGTGGAGTGCTTCGGCAGCGTGTAGGAACGAGCATGCGAGTCCCAGACTCTTCATGGTCGCTACCGTCTTCCGTCCAACGAGTCCACTCTTTCCCACGCCGCATACTAGGAGTTTTCCCCTGTCTTCTTGGACCCGTGTGAATACCTCCACGGCCCGTACAAGGCCTTCCCGGGCTACATGGTCGCTCTGGTATAAGATGGAAATTTGCGATAAGGCGGTCGCGGCCGTCGACACGACATTCACAGCGCGGCTGACGACGCGTTCGCTTTCGGTGCCGCAGTGAGAGATTGGCGGGGTCAGGAGGGGCGGAGTGAGGAGCATCCCGGAGGAGCGCTTTCGCTTCATGGAGGGCGACGCCTGCTGCGGTTCCGGCTGGGGAGAATTGGGCTCCGAAAAGTAGTTGTCGGAAGCCATCTCTAGAGAAATTCACGCGCTGGGCGCGCGTTGTAGGTGCCCGGCGACCGAGGTCTGGACGTTCGGCGCGTGGCAAAGCAAAATAGTCCGAATATATAGACAGATAGGAATTGTAGGCGGAGGGGGAGGGGTGTCGCAACGCGGGGCTTCAAGGAGGAGGTCCAGGTATAGTAAGGAAAGGCTGAAAGAAGGCAACGGGAGCAACAGGCATTGTAATTAATAAGAGCACCGCTAGATCCATGATGTCTTCCGTCCTAAGTTTTGGTGTGGTTCGGCGGTTGTCTTCGGAGGCACTACAGTCCGCTTCAACTAATACCTCGCTTCGGCCGGGCCACGTATCTTTAGATTACGGTTAACTTACGCTCTCTTAACACTCGGAACACGCTTCTAGTGGCCAGTTGCAGAAGTTATTCCGTAAATAATCAGTTATTCACCCGTAAGTTTGGGTTACTTCCCAGCTCCCGCACATTTCCGCCCAGACCCCGGCGATTCCGCAATCAGGCGCTAATCCCAATCGAGCCATCCATGCCTCACCACTCCCTCCGCCACGATCCGCACCACTCAGTCCTCCACGCGGCGACCCCCATCGATGCCCTCCATGACTCCCTGTCCTGATCTTACCCAACCCCCTTTCTCGCTTTCCCATACAATCCTGACAATAACTCCGACGCAAGTCTATGATGACACTGCAGATTGCCCGGTCTTCTCCGCCTTCGCCTTCCCCTCCCCCGCCTTACTAACTGCCCCCCTCCTCGCCTCCAGCACCATCAACCCATTGCCCTCGTCCTTCCCTAATACCTGCATGCCCAGTTCCCGCTCGTACAGCCTCGCCATGTGCTCGTCGGCCGTAAACAACATGATTCGACGTAGCTCCGGCATCTCCTCCAACACCCACTCTCGACAACATCCCACTAACCACTTGCCCAGTCCCAGGTTGCGATAGGCGTCCTGGACGAAGACGTCGGTGAGGTAGGCGAAGGTTACGTAGTCGGTGACCCAGCGTGCGAGTCCTATGGGTGTTGCGTTGGAAGTGTCTGTAGGGGAGGGGATAGAGTAGAGGCCGAGAGTGCACGAGTTGTCGACCATTTTCCTGGTGAGCGAGTCTGTGAAGGGTTGTGCCCAGTAGACGGAGGGGTCGGCGAAGGTGGCTTGGACGAAGGTGATCGGTAAGAGGGCTTTTGATGTGGATATCAGGAAGTGCTTGTCGCCAACGGTGCGCTGCCAGCTTTTGCCGTCCATGGTGAAGTGTTCGTGTCCGAATTGTCGTGTACCTGAGAAGCCCGGCCGAAGCAGTGGTTTTGACTTAGTTGACTTTGATGTTCGACTCATAGAGAGGGCTTTAAAGGTTACAAATGCCCATCTTGTCATTTGCACGCCCTTGGATCCACTTTTGGAATTCGCAAAACATAGTACATTGCAACGCTACACCCGTCTAACTTCTAAACAACATCAATCCCTCCTCCTCCGCATTCCTCTCTTGGTCGCTCTCCTCTTCACTCTCTACGTCCTCGCCCAATCCCACCCTCCTACCAAACAGTCCTCCAAACAATTCATCCCTCTGTCTCTCGCCCCAGTTCCCCCTATCCTCCGGAGCCATGAAGTTCTGCAGCTTCTCATGCACGGTATACCGCAGTTTCCTTCCCTTGCTCGCCTTGGTGTCGACGATTTTCTTCGTCTTGGCTTCGCGCGCTAACTGCCATGGGGCCTGAACGACAAATTCAGATGCCCCACCCCCGTTGATCTCGGAGCTGCGGTTTTCGAGGAGCTGCTTCAGCATCAAGCCGTAGAAATCCGCGTCGTCGTAGATCTTTTCGGAGGAGGGGATGCTCGCTGCGGACTGAACAGGTGCGCACGAACGCGGGACCTGGGTGCGCGCGATGAGGCGCTCCGAGTCCTGCATCTGAGCGGCCAACACATCCGTGAGCGTTCTTTGCTCGCCAGATGTGAGACGAGGTTGTTTCGTTGTGAGAGTGCTGGCGCTGCGCGTCTTGTTGGACCATTTCTCGAGAACGGCGTGCCGATGCGAGCGGACTGCGAACTCGGGGCTTGAGATGGCGGACCAGATAGCTGACGATGACGTGGTGCTGCTGAATGGCGTTGAGCGCTTGCGCTTCTGGCCGGTGCGAGCTTCGTCGAGGCTGTAACGGAGGTCGGTCAAGTTGTTTAGAAGGGTGAGGGCTGCAGCTTCGGCGGCTTCAATCGCGTCACCGGGCGCACTCGACTTGGCATGAGCCTCTGCGGCCATGGAGTTGGTCGAGATCAACGCCTTCTGTAGTCGTATACGAGAGTTCAAAAGGGTGTCGAACATCTTCCTCTGCGTCTTGATCGCCTTGCCCTTCTCCACATCCGCTTGTGCAGCCTTGGACAGATTCGCTGTGACTAGGCTGGTACCCTTCATCATTCGGCGCAGGTTGGCGGTCTGATCGTCGTCCTCCTCGTCGCCCTTCATCATGTCGCGCAATTGGGCACCCTCGTCATCGTCTTCGTCGTCTTCCTCGCTGGATTCCACGTCCTCGTCCTCCGACCCCTCACTATCGTCGTCGTTCTCCTCGCCATCCAGCATCTCCTCGTCAGAATCCACATCCTCAATATCAAACTCTTCCTCATCGCCCTCCTCCTCCGCACCCCTCCCATTCAAGGCCACCCCATTCGCACGCCCTTCCTCCTCCTCATCCGAGTATCCCTCCTCATCTTCGTCCTCACTCCCACTCCCCAGCACACCTCGCGCAAACGGATCATCGATATCCTCCTCCTCAATCGCATCCCTCGATATTCGGGATCCAGTATACTGCGGCCCCAGCGGCACAACCTCCTTCTTCCTCAGCCTGCTCTTCCCCACTTCCGCGTAATGCTCCCTCCCCTTATTCACATCCTCGTCGCTCTCGAATCCCGAGTTCTCGTCGTCGCTGGAGCTGGGCGCGGGATCGAGGAGCGCTTCCGGGTCGAAATCTGGGGACACAGTTAGCCGAAAAGGAGTCCAAAAACTTGAGAAGAGCATATAGACGTACCCAAAATCTTTGATTTTTTCATCGCGTACGTATTCGGGGAAAGATGTGGTTGGTGAGAAAAAAAGTTCGCCCGCTGTCCTACACCCAAAATAAAAAGTTCAGCCCACCCCGGTCCCCCGGGTCCAAAGATTCGCCGAGCGCCGACATGCACGTCACTTCTAGCTTTCGGAGATGGAAGACGGGCGTCGACTTGCAGGAAGCTATGAAACCGCGGTTATTTTCTACCTTTCGGTGTCTGCGGCATGAGAACCCTCTGGTATGTCTTGAAATGCTCAATTGATGTTTGTGTATGCTAATAGACGACGTAAAGGGTCTCCCGCGCTCCGGCGCACCGCCGCAGCTGCCGCGGATGCAGCGCGGACTCCCGCAGAAGAGGAACATCCGCGACGTGAAGAAGGTGATTGCCGTGAGCTCCGCAAAGGGTGGCGTGGGGAAGTCCACGATTGCCGGTGATTATCCCTCCACCATATTTCCCTCTCCATCTGCTGAATCCGCCCCAGTCAATCTCGCCCTCTCTTTCGCCCGTAGCGGCCTCCGCGCCGGCATCCTCGACACCGATATCTTCGGCCCTTCGATCCCTACGCTCCTCAATCTGTTCGGCGAACCTAGATTATCCGAGAGTTAGTCCGGCTCCAACGTGCTCTTGTCGCCGCTTTGCGCTCACCATCGTAGATAATCAGTTAATACCGCTTTCGAACTATGGCCTCAAGAGCATGTCGATGGGATACCTTATTCCAGAGGAAGCGCCGGTAGCATGGCGCGGTCTGATGGTCATGAAAGCTCTACAGCAGCTCCTGCATGAAGTCGAGTGGGGCGGTTTGGACGTCCTTGTGTTGGATTTGCCGCCTGGGACCGGTGATGTCCAGTTGACGATCACGCAGCAAGTGAACGTCGACGGTGCGGTCATCATATCTACGCCCCAGGACCTGAGTCTCAAGGACGCTATAAAAGGCGTCGAGTTGTTCCGCAAGGTCAACGTGCCCATACTCGGCCTCGTGAGCAACATGAGCGGCTTCAAATGTCCCGGCTGCGGAGAGACGCACTCGATATTTGGGCCGAATGATAAGATCTGGAGCATGTGCGAGAAGTATGACTTGAAGCTGTTGGGAGAAGTGCCACTGCACCCCAGGATTTGCGAGGATGCTGACCGGGGTAAACCTACCGTGGTGTCTGAGCCCGAGGGCGAGCAAGCACGCATATTCAGAGATATTGCTGAGCACATAAATAGTGCCGTACTATTGAAATAACTGTGCTTGTTACATTGTTCCTCTGGCTAGGATGATTTGTGTGCTATGTGGCTTTCCGGGTTGTACTCTATGCATGCTAGTCCCTGGTTGAAGTATGCAACCGCGTGAGAAGCCTGTCTGATGGTGGATCAAGGAATTCCGTCATCTGAAGCTTCTGTACAGCCGGCAGAGCTCAAAACAAAAGGGCCTAGTCGGTGCTTTGTTCCAAATCATTTGAGCCTTTCCGTTAGCTCGCTCTTCGAAATGCATCCAGTTCCATGACTTCATCTTTTCTCCCGCCCTTCTTCTATTGCGTCGTCCGAGGTCCCTAATCGCCACATGCACCGGAGTTTCATCCCCCACCGTAACGTCGACATCGCTGGTCATGCCTCCCACGTATGCTCAAAATAATATCGCTACGGGCGTCTCAAGATTGGCTTGGCCTCCCAAAAACTGCCTCCTGACTCTAGAAGGGCCATGCTAAGAGTTTGAATTGACTTGTTTGGGAAGCTTTCCTTGAGCGTTTCAACGTGCACTCGCTCGTTGCAGTCATCAATGTCTTCGAGACGGAGTTCGGACGCCTAGTACCATTAAAATGAGCCAAAGACAAACATAGAGACTAAACTTACAGTTTTCCGGTACTCATCAATGCAAGATTCCCAGGCTTCTGCTGAACAACTGAAAAATCCGGTGACGTTCTTCGGGTACCACATCATCCTGTGTTTAGCACAGATAACTTCGACGGTAAAGCCAGCAGTGAGAAGCTTCTCATATTGCAAGCTGATCCCTCGCATGATCTCCTCAAGTCTTGTCTTGGTGGGCGCGTATATCTGCAGTTCCAGCCGAAACCTGTGCTCCGGATGCAGGGAAATCAAAGGTTCCAAAGTCCGACTAATATCCTGGATCGTACTATACGTTTCATTTCCGTCCTGCTCCGTGGAAAAGTCACCTCGAACGCCTATAACGAGATTGTTCATGAACTCCATGGGTTTGACAGTTGTGGGTGCATGGAGCCAGATAGGAAAGGATCCGCCAATGCGCAGAAAATATTGTAGCTCATATGAAGCTCGCATTACGAAGGTATTACACTTGTAATACGCGATGAAAGCCTCAGCAGAGAGTTCGTCGCCGAGAAACCTCTTCCGGATATAGTGTTTTTTCGAAAGGATATCCTCAAGTCGATCAGCACTTTCAGCTTCCCGTCTAGCCCAGAACGTGGAGGAGTCGGAAAGATATACGGGCTCAGACTGTATAGTCAACTCCTTAAAGATCATGTCACGAAGCTCTTTTGATGGAATGCCGAGCTTTGTGCCTAAGTCGGTGCCCAGAATATTCGCGATCGTCTCGAATCCCTTTGCCAGGTTTCTTGAAAGAAGTAAGCCTCCTGAGGAGATACATCGGACAATTCGTTCCCTCACCTTTGTTGCAATTCGTAGTCCCGATGTAATGCACAGATCTCGTAACAGACCTGAAGTCTCTTTTCCTCAGCCAGATCGTGATCGAGAGCTTTCAGGCGTTCCCGAACGCTGTCCCTAGTCAGCTCAACCCTAAGTCATACAGTTACAGATTCAAGGCGAGTCTTTACCTGAAAAGCGACCAAAGTCGACGCTTCAACACCCTGCTACAGCATTAACCTAGTGTAGCATTGGGTAAGGAGACGGTGGGCTGACCGAAGTACTTCCGTGTAGGCCGCTTTGAGCGCCGGAGTCTTACTTTGCCAGATGAAGTACTTCGCTTCGGCGATTCCATTCTTGTGAGCAGGCGTTATTGGGCGAAACTGTTTGGCCGGCCTTGGTTGTGGCACATCTGGTGATATTGAGCGGGCTCTCTTCGAACTCGTCATTGTGACATCTCGAGAACGCTGGTGTGTCTAAACAGGTGACGTAGTAGAGGTTCAGGAGAAAAAGCAGAATCGGGTGCGCGTTTGGGACATGCCAAGGTGGCGGGGCAGGTAAAAGAGAGACGTCATGCGCCTCCAGACCTGGAAGGTTGGAAGGTGCGGTGAAGTGTGTCGCGTGGACACGTGATCGTTCCTCCCACACTTGAACCTTGGAGGTTTACATGTCGCTTGGTCCATAATTGCTCAGACTAAAAAATGACTCACCTGGGATGGCTCTGGCGTATAATTGCATGACCAAGACTGACGGTTGGTAGAAAGTTCAACGGCGGATGCGAATTGCCCTCATCGACAATCGGAGTGAGTGAGTGGTCTAGGATGCAATTGGCGAATGCGGTCCGCGTGGCCTGAACTTGAGAAACTATTCTTTGCTGCTAGTACTCACAGGCAGTGCATTCTCCAATACTGCCGTAGGTGACGTTATAACGTATTGGTGGCATATACCTTAATCACACCTTGACGCAAATCATGTCAACATCGATGCCATCGAGAACCCCTACTCTCTCTGTGTGTTATGTCCAAACATTATGAAAGTCTGGTCTAAATTCTATTAGTGCAGCCTCGACGGCCGATGGCGGCCAAGTCCTAATTAATGGAACCCGATTAACTATCCTCAGACTCGGAACTGGAATTACGCTACCATCTACGCTCCCAGCAGGCTAAAAAAAATCTCAAGTTGGTCCGCGACACATTAAATATGTATGATTCTTCATTTAAGAGTCGCTTGCAGCAAACTCGATTGTCTCCTAGCATTTTAAAGTCCTTTTCCGTGACTCATTGACACTGTTCCATACATTCCTTCCTCCCATATACCCTCTCATCTGCATATATTTACCATTGAAGCCTTCCGCATTTTGAATCTGCTACCCAGGTTAACACCCCCGTTCCACACCGTAGAAGAAGGCACGTCTTACCTCCCGCTTCAAGTGACAATTTTCGTGGCTCCATAAAGCGTGGGGTAATGTCTCTCCAGAAGTACCCCGCGTTGTTATGCAGGAGTCTGATCTTGATCTTGACTCTGGCGCCTGCTTCTGTGAGAGCACGGAAGTATGGTTCCACAACTTTAACGACATTCTCCAGGACGGGTTCACGACGCAAGTCCATGTACGGCGACGGGGGGATTGCGATGATCTCCATGGTCAAAGATTCTAACCTTGGAAATTTGACTGGCTGATGCGATTGGGGGCAGATCTCCCAAGGCGTTCCATCGCGCCAAGAACGAAAGGGCATAGCCTGAAGCACTTCAATCATCCGTCGAATATCCTTTAGAGGCTCGGATGCCAAAGACCCGGACCCAGAACTGTCTAACTCGGCATATACATTACACCGGAAGGCATTGCACCTGTAAAAAGCTTCCTGGATTTCTTGGGAAGCCTGAGTACCGACAAAGGATTCTCCGAGGTATTGATGGGCCAATGTGATGCTTTTACGTGGATAGAGGTACTCGAGAGAAATGGAGTCGTCATCGATGAAAGAGACATGATGGGACGTGAGCCGGCCGAAGATGTTATCCCGGATTTCTTTTGGAAAGACAGAACAGATCTTAGAGCACAGTCTAGAGCCGCATTCCTTAGATAGAGGCGTAATGCAAGCATCTATCTCTCTATTATTACATTAGTGGTAGGAAAACGTGGGAGAAACAGAAGCTCACTGTCTGATCTCTTTCCACTTCGCGTACAGCTTCACATCTTGTCGCCGCTCCCAGCGTTTCTGCCTGAATGTCAAGCCGCGCCTGTCTTTGCCCCTGCGTCGCCGAATTCCGCATGACGTAAGGATACCTCTTCCGTGCTGAAATGGAAGAGTGTTGCTTACCTCTTCTGCAGCTTGCGATAAGTTTTCATCAGTCTATTCTGGGTTAGAACGAAAGTCTTCGTTGCACCATAGAGGTGACACGCCTTCTCCACTTCTCCTCCAGCTCAGAGGAATGACGCAAGTCCGACTTGTTTGCATTGCGGTTTTCTAAGCCCTTCAGGCTATCCACGAAACGGAGTTGGTCTTCGAAGGGCGAATCGGCGGTGATCGTCGAGTCTTGATCCATAATCGCGTCGCAACTGGACTGCCCAGGCGTCTCGGATCCGGTTGTAAGAAATTCGGTGAAGAAGTAATCAATGGATGGAAAGAGCATGAAGCGGAAGTAAAAGAAAGTGAAGGCGCCAGCAGTGGAAGCACTGGGAAACGCGCTAGTCCTGTCGTGGTTAGCCTTGTGTGTACACAGTAAGGAACGCCCTTAGTTATAATTAATATGATAACGCACAGCGAAGTCATCAAGCTCACAGCCCTTTATCCATTACCTCACCACTACGAACATTCGATCGCATCAACCCCATCTCGCCAAAAGTCGCCGATGCCAAAAATATCACTATGGAGACCCCGGGCGACGATGTTGCTTTGTCGCCGACGCCATTCTCCCCCAATGCAAGCCGGCAGCCCGTAAGATATCGTAGGTCTTGCGATAATTGTCAAAAGATCAAGGTTCGATGTAGTCAGGGGCAACCCGCGTGTAAGAATTGCTTCCGTAGGGCTATTCCTTGTATCTATAGCCCAGTTCGACGGATGGGCAGGCCAAAGAAGACAAGCAACCAACTCGCTCGATCCCACGAGACAACGTACGACAAGTGCAATGACGGCCTTGGACCGAGAACAGATTTTCTCTCAGGATCTGATGGTCCGAGTGTAAGTAGTAGCAACATCGCGCTATCCCGCAGCAGCGGGACAACGACCGATGCCACCACCATCACGACTCCCTCCAGTGCTGGTAATCCAACGACCCGGCAAGCCACCCTCGAGACCTGGGACTCTGGACGAGCGGGCCGTATCGATGCAGAACTCAATCCTGCCGTACAGGGTCCGAATAGCTTTTCTCAGACCTCCTCAAACCCTTTCGAACCGTCATGGATAAATCCCTTGCATGCCTTCCAAGCGAATGATACAACAGCTTCGAATGCGTCACTGGTCGACCACGACTACATCGCCGTCCTCACGGCACTCGCAGCCCTCGAACATTCTGTAGCTACGGGACCGCCAACTCCCTCAGTCGAGCTCGCTTTTCGAGCCGAGAGCGACTTCCGCGCCCTAAAAGATCGCATCGTCGTAGGAAGCGACCATGCGTCCTACG
Source organism: Westerdykella sp. P71 (assembly GCA_019022765.1). Classification (NCBI taxonomy): domain Eukaryota; kingdom Fungi; phylum Ascomycota; class Dothideomycetes; order Pleosporales; family Sporormiaceae; genus Westerdykella; species Westerdykella sp. P71. The sequence continues at coordinate 74,491 of JAFHBW010000009.1, forward strand.
GCGACCCGCCAGTCTTCCCACCAGCCAATCCCCGCGCCCTCCTCATGCTTTCATTACTTTCGGAGCGCGTCGTGTCTATTCTGGAAGGCAAATTTCGTTCTACAATCAGCACGATGCCTGCGCAGACGATCGACCTGGACGTAACTGGGCAATCCCAGGATCATGAACTTCCAGGTATAGCCTCTTTCATCGGCCCCAGAAACCAGGAAACGGCCGTGGCTACGATCGCCCGCCGGCTACAGCGCTCCTTTCGAGGCTTCGTCGACCAGCCTTGTGTGTTTCCGGTCCCTGGCGGGAAGTCCACAATACGATTCGGCGCCCATGAACTCGCCATGCCGGCGACAGCGCGAGCGATCAAGGCGATCCTACAAATTAGGCTTCGGAAAATGGTGGCTGCACTTTTGGATATGCGAGAAGAGTTGTCGAGGCAAGCACGAATGCAGGTCGATGTTGCCCATGGGCTTCTGGATTGGGGAAATAGTGATGTAATTTCGCGTGAAACTGCAGCCAATCTCGTCGAAAACTTGATCAGACGTTTGGAGGGACTACAGGGTGCTATGATACTGGTCGGATAGTTCTTCGTGGGATCCAAGGAAGGTTGGAATACCCGCCTAAGGAGAGCGAATTGCGACATTGGCATGGGCTACTTGATTTGTGGTACGACGCGTTATGCTACAAAACTGAATTTTTAGGGGAGGAAATGCTTATGCCCGCTAGATATAGCATTCTCAATACTAGCAATTCTTGTTGTGAATTAGTATGACCAATAACGGACTCACCACTATTGATGCTCAACATGGTAACATTCTATGAAGCCCCTTTGCTTTCTACGAAAAAGATCGAATGATACATTCATTCGCCCTCTGTGGCCACAACCACATCATCTCTTCCTCCTTAACTTTGACGACACGCACATCCGCTACACCGAGCCAATAAACCTTTCAACCTGTCCCAACAATCGCAAGGTACGTCCAGTAAGCTCCTTTACCTTCTCATACCCCGATTCTCGCAACCCCGCTGCTCCAAACCCTTGGCTCTCTTCCTCCACATCCTGCAGTACAGCACCCAATCTCACAACAGACCACGACAAGGCCGCGTGCATAACAGCGCGGATATCATCCTCCTCATCAAGTTCAAGCGCGCCAATCGATGCCCGTACGTCACTCCCGCTGGGCGTATTTTCTCCTGCCGTGAAAGGAGATGAAAAAGACGACAAGAAAAGCTCATACAACGTCAACATGCGCTCCACAGCGTCGCACACGAAGCGCATCAGCGTGGGGCCCAGATGCGAAGTCGACTGTGTGCACCCGTTAAGCAGCTCCCATTGGTTCACAAGGGCTTCGCCGAGGACAAGACGTTCATCGAGTGGGAGGTTGTGTGTAAGAATTTGTTGGCGCTGTTGATGTCGTGAGGAGGATTCTTGAGGGTGGGTTGGTTCTTCGGGACCGGATCCGGGCGCGAAGGGCGCTTCAATCTGGTTCATGACGCGGACGAGTTGCGTCCAGCAGTCACATGTTTCGAGATTGGGGTGATGTGATGTTAGACTATGAATTTCCATAGCTATGTTGCGAACGGTAAGCTCTCTTGTTACGTTTTGTCTGCGGGGACTTTTATCAGTGATATAAGATTCTGGTAACGCCGCATAAGCCTAATTGAGGCTAGCCTCGCCGCTAATTAGTGCAGTTCGGAAGTTCGTTATAGCCTTGTTCGGAAATCGCCATGCATATGGTGCATACACTGCAACTGTGAGATTGTTCCGCTAGAGCAATTGGTTAACCTTTTGCCTACGATTCAAGTTTAACATATTATGCTTGCGGTCTGGCGTGGCTCGTTGAATGTCGCCGGTGTACGCAGTATGCAGGTCGAAGATCGTCTTCAATTACAAATCCAAAGCAAGCGCTTGCACTCATCAAAAACAGATCTTACATTCAGTGACTTACCATGTTCAAAGCAAATGTGCATATTCGCGCTAGCAGCAGTCTAGGAGACATTTGGTCGGGGCCATTTTGTCGAGGACATTTTGGCGGGCATTATTCGTCGGCACAGACTTGTCGGGTACTTTCGCAAAGTACCCGTACAATGTACACGCACCATTGACAACCCTCGATACTTTCATGGGCTATAGAAGAGCTAGAGATAGATCACCTGGTTCATATCGGGCAGTTCGTGACAAAGCGCATAACTCGATTGCCCGGGAACTTTTTGTCTTAGCTCGCGATTGCTGAATTCGTAAGGCGGGCCTGGGTACTTTGCTCAGGGCGACGGTATTAATTCACTCCTTTCTTGCCAAGGAGAAATTGAATCCGTGTAGTCGATTCATAAATGGATTGCCCTCGTCTGACAGCGACCACGGTTGTTTCTTTAGCAACTCATCCAACAAAGGCCGCTCCACAGCCTAGCATACTTCAATTCTGGGTTGGAGGCGAGTTCAGATTCACTATGAATAACACGGGGAAAGACTTATACGAACGTGCGAGCGCCAAATCTGGAACTGGGGTCACCGACGAGCCAGTCGTGGCTCAAAAAACGGGCTCGGAAATTGAGTATCCTTCAACTGCCAAGCAAGCTCTCATCATTCTTGGTCTTCTACTGAGCTCATTTCTTGTGGGTCTTCAAATTTGCGTGCCGGATTAAGTACTTGGCTGATATCCAAAAAACAGACTGCTCTCGATATTGTAGGTTTCCAAAAGATGTTCGGTACGGTTTCAGTCAACTGAGACACGTAGAGTATCATTGCAACCGCAGTTCCCGTCATCACCAGCGACTTTAACTCACTGGCCGATGTTGCCTGGTATGGTTCGGCATTCTTCTTCACCCTAGCGGCTTTCCAATCTTTCTGGGGAAAATGTTACAACTACTTCTCCGTCCGCGGCAGCTTTCTCGCCGCCATCAGCGTCTTCGAAATTGGCAGCCTCATCTGTGCTTTGGCACCTAACAGCCCCGCCCTCATTGTTGGGCGCGCGATTCAGGGCGCTGGAGGGGCCGGAACGAACCTGGGATGTTACGCAATCGCCTCTTTCATCGCAGCTCCGGAGAAGGTACCTACGATTGTTGGCGGCGTCGGTACTGTCTTCAGTATCGCCAGTGTTATCGGTCCACTGCTTGGAGGGGTCTTTACAGACTCTGTTACCTGGCGTTGGTGCTTCTATATCAATCTTCCAATCGGCGGGATTGCAGCTGCATGCATCCTGTTCTTCTTCCGCACTCCAACCCATATCAAAAAAGCAGACCAGGCACCACTTCGAGAGATACTACTCAGCTTTGACCCACTCGGCTTTCTGCTTTTCGTCGGTTCCATGCTTTGTTTCTTGTTCGCTCTCCAATGGGGAGGCGTTACGCGAGCATGGAATACGTCGACAGTAATTGGCTTGCTTGTGGGTTGGGCGCTGATGACTATCCTCTTTATAGGCAACGAGTGGTATCAAAAAGATCGTGCAATGCTAGTTTTGCGCATTCTCCGCGTACGAGGCATCACGACCGCTTGTGTCTACGTATTCTTGTCAGTCTACCATTCTCCGACGAATCGGTGCGTTGTAAACTAATATGCAAAACGGTAGTCTTTATGGAGCTTATTTCTCAGTCGTATACAATATACCTGTCTACTTCCAGGCGATCAAAGGACTGTCGCCGAGGGATAGTGGAATCCGAACAATCCCCATCATTCTCTCCGTCTGTAAGTCAATCAAGCGCTACCCCCCATAAGCAACGCCCAAACTCATGGCCAAGTTTAGCTGCTGCGTCTATGACTTGCTCCATTGCCGTTGGCAAGGTCGGCAAGTTCCAACCCTTCATGATCGTCGGCGCGGCTGTTGCTACTATTGGTGCTGGTCTCATATACATGTTCGATCTTGACACGGACATCGGCAAACAGATAGGATATCAACTTGTGCTTGGATTTGGCGTTGGTGCCGTTGTGCAGCTTCCCGTCATCGTCGGCAGTGCCCTGAGCAGAATGCAGGATAAGGCACTTGCTCTATCGGTCGTCTGTGGTGAGTGAGGCTCTCGTGCCATCGATGGCAATGTTTCTCTGACTTCGTTACAGTGACCCAATTCTTCTCCTCCGTCATGGCGATCGCCGTCTCCGATTCCATCATGAACAATCTGCTACTGAAGAACCTGGCCAAGTACACGCCGGACGTCATTCCACACACAGTGCTTGAAGTTGGGGCGTATGGAATCCGGGACAACTTCGATGTAGAGGCACTTCATGGTGTACGCCAAGCATGGATGGTCGGCCTGCGCGGTGCCTGGGCGATGGTAATTGCCCTCTTTGGCATGGCTTTCTTGTCGTCTTTTATAGCCAAATGGCCTGGGAGCTTGGCTCCCGCGGAATGAATGCCGAGGTCAGGGCTCAAGAGAGCGAAGGTGGCAACGAGATCAAAAATACTCTTCAAGATGGGGTCTAAAACCACACGATTTGTTTCAACACTTTCAGCGTGAAATGGATGGGTTCCCAGTGCCAAACTAGATTTTTTGGTACTGGGAAAGTGGTGGCTGTGGCGGTCTTTCTCGTTCGTCTATTTTGCTTGGTGCAGACTATGGCGGAAGACAGGGCTCATAACTGTTAAACTTTGAACCGTAGGCAAAAGGTTAACCAATCGCTCTAGCAGAACAAGCTCGTTTTATCTCACATAATATTGCATCGGTTGAACTCTAATGCCTGTAGACAGGGTTGCACAATCGCTTAATTGACTCGTGATCTTCGAACGCCAATGTGAGTCTCAAGATGTCTGGCTAACTAAAATCTACGCCTTGGTAATTAGTAAGTTCCTCCTAGCCTCTGCTGGTTAAAATTCCATGCACTTATCTTGTTGTACTTTGGACCCTCCTCACCGATTCCATGATATTGCCCTAAAGTTCCAGGCCATTAAGTCCGGTGAAGGAAGCCATGGATGCCGGAGATAACGGTGCCAGGAAACCACGGCCAACCAAGTCCTACTGATGATCTAGCAGGGCTACTCTCGGGGAAGCAGGCGCCCCAGCTGGCTGGGACTGATCTGCCAGAGGAACGGGCAGCAGAAAGAAAGAGGTGCCTACAGCATACTCGGGTTACCCAAGCGATTACTCTCTCCACTTAGCTAACTAAGCTTGACATTATTCACCACTCCTAACCTATATTACACCTGTCCCCAAGCACTCGCCTCCGCATTCCTAAGAGGCGACAGGTCCACCTTTAGCCCTCAACTTCCCACCATAAAGCTGAAGAACGAGAATGATGACCAGCGCCACCGCAACGATGATAGCCTGAATACCAAAGGACAATGCGAAGCCGCTCTTAAGACCCCATGGCATCTGGAAATATCCCACCGAAAAGCCCGCGATGACTAAGATTGTCAGCATCCATTGGTAGAAATGGCAAGCTGTACGTACCTCGAGCAAAGTTCAAGAGACCCGAAACCTCCGACGACGCAGTGCCATAAGAATCGAGAGCATAGGCGGTGATGGCTACAGTGGCCAGCATAACACCGAACACGTACATTCCCCAGCCCATGATGATTCCGGCATAGCTCAGATGTTTCTCCAGGGTCTGGCCGACAATGATCAGGCCGGGGATCATGAAAGCTGCAGCGATGTAGTTCGTAATCAGGCGAGCTTCGGGCTTGAAGATACCCTCATGCTTGCGTACGTAGCGGTTGGCGATGAAGTCATTGAAGAAGTGGCCAAAGGTCTCTCCCAGAGCGACAGCGATCAAAGGCGTGAAATAAAGGAATCCCACGGCCTTTGGTCCGAAGCCATAACCTCCAGCTTTAATGGGCGTCTCGAGAAGGATGGTGGAGGTAATGTTGATACCCACAGCCCACATGAAGCTCATTGCGCTATGCCTGTTAGCAAAGTATTCACGGGATGAGTGTACGGACATACTAGTAGAGCATTGCCGGGATGATAATGGGTTTCAAGAAGGTGGACAGCAGCCGCTTGCAGCAGTGCCAAAAGCCCTTGAAGTATCCCTGATGATGCTGGATTTGCCAAATTCCGACCTGGAATCGTCAACAATGTGCCAATCGGAGGCTCCAGGCCGACTTACAACCCGAGAAAGCCTCCCCGCAAGCGTCTGAGGTCTTTGAGGCTGCTCATCGATTGGGATGCTCCGGTCGTAATACGTCTCATCGCAAACCAAGACAATGAAGACCAGATCGGCACAACACATGGCGAAGACCAGCCACATAACTGGTCGCCAATCTCCCAGTCCGGCGATCATGAAATTGGCAAAGAACGGGCCCAGGTACGGTGAAAGGATGAAAATGGCGGCCCAGATACCAATTTTCCTTGCATGCTCATGATGGTAGAACATGTCTTTGACACACGCCAGGCCAACCACTTGGTACGCAGTCAAAGTCAACCCCATCAAAGCCCGGAACGCGTAAAAGACTGGAAAGCTGGTTGTCACCGCGCAGGCCAGGGTGAAGAACGCTCCCATAAGAGTGGACCAGAACATGACGGGCGCTCTTCCCCACCACGAAGACACGATGATCCAGAACAATCCGCCGATTCCTAGCATGAGCACATTGAGATTGCCCGCTTCGTTGACTTTCGCGGGAGAAAGGCCCCATTCCTCTCCTTGTAGGACGATCAAGGGGATGCCAGCACCACTGCCATAGTCTCCGAGGAATGCTGTTGTTGAGACCACCGCCAGCATCAAGTGCTTCCGGGTCCAGCTCCAGTTCAGCGGATCGTTGGGGTCGTCTGATGGTTGCGGGACGAGGACGGTATGTCCGTCTTTGGCAAGTTTTAAATCCCCATACTGGCCCTTCTCCAGGTGGGCTGCGCCAGTGTCAAGGAGGACGACATCAGCGTCCTGGCCGATGTCCTGCTCGCGGACTTGCGCATGCGCCTCCTCTTTCTGATTTAGGTCGCTCTTCACTTCAGACATTATGTCCAGGATCAACGCGGGAAAAATAATCAAGATACATGGCCCAAGGAAATCACAGGTCGCTCGGGACTTATATGATTTCCTCTCCGCCTGTTGCAGGGGAACGGTGCGAGGGGTAGAAGATGGTCTTGACTCTCCACCTCCACAAATCTCACTAGATCGCCACCATTGCACATGGCAACAATGCGGAGGGTGAGACTGACATGGATGTGTGCAGTTAGAATATGATTTGATTGGTCAAGACCGATGGGATAACCATAGTCAACGCGTCCGCAAGGTCTAGCTTCCTCCAAGGCTGGGGTTGGTGCAGTATTGTTTGTCGGATAAAAGAGAGGTTGCATAACTGCCGATAGGGCTGAAGAGGCCGAAGAGGAGGAGCATGACGCCAACCTGATTCATGGGATCTGGGTGGTGCTTATTGTTCGGTTAGCTTTTGTACACCGGGAATTTGCAGGACCGCCTGAATGGCTCGGATATGCTGGATGAATATATTGCTAGGATTGACACTCGCTGACATGCAGGTTCAAGCAGGTCAGACGGAGTGTCCAGTTTACATATTGAGGAGTGAAGTGTTAATTCTTCGTGGTAGAGAGAGTGAAAAGCACTATTCAAGTCGCAGCGGCGGAATTACACCGTGTGGAGGCGAAATGGTGACGTGCACGGTCGATTCACGGTAGTTGTGGGGAAGCGTGGTCAAATCTGGGGTTCTCTCCATCCCTTAGGGCCCCATCGACGCTAAACTGAAAGGAGCTAGACACATGCTTCATTGGTAACCTCCACACTGCAGAGCTGAAGACATCCTCAGAGTTCCAATTCAAAAGCCACTCCAACTCCATTATGGTCATCACGTTCATCGCCCCCGAATCCACAGTCCATGTGCTCTATAGCGGAAGAGTCTGACTGGACGATGCCTCATACATGTTTTCCTCGACCTGCCACTGCTGGACACGTCCAGGGCATCATGCACACTAGATGACTGCTGGAATACCCCCTCTTTTCACATCCGGTGGAAAAAACAGGGCGTCGCAGGGGGTCGCAAGGATTAGAAAACATGGGTATGATTGGTCTAAACTGTGCCAACTTCTACAACGGGTAGATCAAACATGGCATAAAATCATGCAATAAACGTTTTTACAACTTCTAATTGGCTTAGAATTGTAAGCTTATACAATACAGGAAAGAGGCTGACTGATCTTCACGCTTTCCGGCGGATCTGAAAAGGGGCGGTAGTTCTTCTGATTCAATAAAAGAGTGCACATGGGATACAGAATCAAAGCCAATCATTCTTTACCTCTTTCTCAAACCTGCGCTTTATTCTATGATCGCTGAGCTGAATTCACTTATAGCAGCCCCTTTCTCGCAGCCCAGACGATTCGGAGCTACCCCTTGGGTACCTATTCAATACATACCCCCTTACGCTGGCGCGAACGCTTCCCCACATTCTCCAACGGTCAGGTAGGTGAACTAATCAGAGGGGCTCCGTCATGATTCGTCCGATTACCTCGGAGCTCAATTCCCAGCTACGGAGCTACCCCGCAACGACCTCAAACACTACCATCCGAACTTGGTGTAGAACACCGTAAAAACAATGGTCACACCCATTCTCTCACACCTTTGAATCCCCGTGTCAGCCTGGTCGACTCAGCACTATTTGAGCGGAAGATGTACCTATCGAATAATAATCGTGTGCCAGTGTCCATGGCCCTGGTGATGAGGAATCATTCACGCAATGAATTGGCTTCTTACCAGATTCGATTCTCAATGATTACGGAGCCAAGTCAGACCTGCACCTATAAGAGGAAATGATAAATACCAATTGGCTTCTTACAAGCTTCAATTCTCAATGACTACGAAGCCAAGTCAGACCTACACCTATAAGAGAAAATGGTCAATACCAAAGTGTACACTACGCGGTGCCAAAAGTGCCAATCACCTGGACAGGCATGGCGTAATAATCAATGTGAAGGGGTGTCTAGAGTCTATCCTACACCTCGGAAGGTCTTAAAGGATCTTCCCCCTCCCCGCATTCGTAGTTATAAGTTGAAGTCTGAGAGCATTGCATTTGTTCCCATCAGCTAGACGAAACAGGAATATCAACATGGCGCCGGATCTGAATTCACTAACCACCAACGGGAGATGGGACTATTCCACCCCTGGATCATCAGGCTATGGTATGCATACTCGAAGCCATCAAATAATGTTCTAACGCTTGTCAGATATCCCAAACATCGTATACAATGTAAGACCAATTGTAAGGCCTGGAGAATCTGCTGCCAATGCAGTTCATAGGATCCCTCTTCCCGCAAGATCAAGGTCCTCACCGTCGGTGCCGGTTTCTCCGGCATCCTCGTGGCATATCAAATCCAAAAGCAGTGCCAGAACGTCGAACACGTAATCTACGAGAAGAATGCCGACCTAGGGGGCACTTGGTTGGAGAACCGCTACCCAGGTAGAACCGGAAGGCAGGCTGGCCCCAAAACCATTCACTGACGCAGAACAGGTTGTGCTTGCGACATCCCATCTCACGCCTATACCTTCAACTTCGCCCTAAATCCCGACTGGCCACGCTTCTTCTCCTACGCCCCCGACATCCACAAGTACCTCCACAAAGTCGTCGACATCTTCGACCTCCGCAAATACATGACCTTCAACACCGAAGTCGTCCGCGCAGAATGGCAAGACGAAGCCGGCAAATGGAAAGTATCCCTCCGTCAGAAGAAGCCCTCGGGCGAAACCAGAGACTTCGACGAAGAATGCGACGTCTTCCTCTACGCAACCGGCATCCTGAACAACTTCAAGTGGCCCGACATCCCCGGCCTGGACGCCTTCAAGGGGCGCATCGTCCACACCGCGCGCTGGGACGAGACCTACCAGAAGGACCAATGGGCCAACGACCGCGTCGCCATCATCGGCAGCGGCGCATCCTCCATCCAGACCGTGCCGACCATGCAACCGCACGTCAAGCACATGGACGTCTTCGTCCGCACGGGCGTCTGGTTCGTCCAGATCGCCAACAACTTCGGGCAGAACAAGGAGTACGACGAGACGGAGCGCGACACGTTCCGACACAATCCGAAAGAATTAGTTGCACATGCCAAGGACATTGAGAACCAGGTGAATGGCCTGTGGAGTATGTTCTACGCGGATAGCGAGGCGCAGAAGGCGGCGCAGGAGATGTTTAAACAGCGCATGAGGGAGTTCATCAAGGATGAGAAATTGCTGCAGGGTTTTACGCCGAAGTTTGCGGTCGGCTGTGAGTCTCTGCTTTGGCCCCTTTCGGTGTGCCCATACTGATCCTCGATGAATCCAGGCCGCCGCGTCACGCCCGGCGACCCGTACATGGAAGCCATCCAGAAGCCCAACGTCGACGTGCACTTCACGGCCGTCAAGGCCATCACGGAGAAAGGCGTCGTCGGCGAGGACGGCAAGGAGCGCGAGGTCGACACCATTGTCTGCGCGACGGGCTTCGACGTCTCGTACCGCCCCCGGTTCCCTGTGATCGGGAGGAACGGTGTTGATCTCGCGCAGAAGTGGAAGAATGCGCCAGAGTCGTATTTGGGTCTGGGCTGTCCGGATATGCCGAACTGGATGACGTTCATTGGGCCGACGTGGTGAGTTGAGGAATTCCTTTCCCGATCCACATTGCACTGGACGTGGAGAATGAAATGTATGTACTAACGGCATCTCAGGCCAGTTGAGAACGGCTCTGTCGCCGGCCCTCTCCTCGCTGTCTCCGAATACGCCATCCAAATCATCAGGAAGATGCAGCGCGAGCACATCAAATCGTGGGTGCCGAAGCAAGACATCACCGACAAGTTCAACGAGCACGCGCAGGAGTGGGTCAAGCACACGGTGTGGAAAGACGACTGTAGGTCGTGGTACAAGGACAACGACACGGGGAGAGTGAACGGTACGTGACCCCCGCCTCTCCTTGTTCTCAACTCGAGAGTTTGAGGAATATTCTAATGAGTTTCCTTTCTGCAGCTGTCTGGCCAGGCTCCTCCCTCCAGTACGTCGAAGTCATCCAGTCCCCCCGCTACGAGGACTTTGAGATTGAATACCAGCATAAGAATCCGTGGGCGCACATGGGGCTTGGGTATGCGTTGTCGAATACAAAGGAGGGGGCGGATTTGTCGCCGTATTTACAGCTGGAGAATATCGATCCGAAGTGGTTGGAGGCGATTGGGTATGAGGATGCGGCCAAGGTGGTGGAAGAGGTGAAGGCTTAGGGGAGCTATGGGGGCGTGGAATGGTTGGGCAGAGGGAATGGTAGTGGGGTGGAACTGGAGTGACGCATTGGTAGAGGTATCTCGATATGATTCTACCTTATTTACCCCTTTCATCCATCAACTGTCCAAATATTCCGCTACCCACCAATAACCCACCCCCAATAACATCCCCAACTCCCAAACCACCAACCTCTCGGATCCCACTCCCACCCATACACTCAACACTCACCAATCCCCTCGCCGCACTCCTCCAAGCTACTCCCCTAACCACTCCCCGAACCAGGAAGGCTACTCTCAAGTCCCCCCCAAAACCCCCGATTGGCCCCCCTACCCCACGCCCTCCACATGACCACATCACACGTCATCTCCCCCAGAAGCCCCGGAGCCAGCCACGTGTGAACCGTACCGTCGACCGGACCGGCGACCGTTGGACGGGAACTAAGAGGATAAAGGTTAATCGCATGTTATTCATGGGTTGGGGGGGGGAGGGGTTTCGGACCGGTGAAGGGCACGCGGGAAACGGGGGAACTGGGATCGTGGGGGATGGGGGAAGGAAGACTGAAGGAAGGGGGGAAGTTGCCACCCGCTGCCGACGGGTCGGTGGAGAGCGGCAAGGTGCGTTGGGTTGTTTGTTTGGATGGATGGGGAGGGAGGGCGGAATCGAGAGGGAAGAAAGGACGAGGACGAGGAGGGATGGTCATGAGTTGCGTTTTAGGTCAGGTCCTTCGAATGGAGTCCAGAGGAAGTGTGATTTCCGGGCGATGAATGAGACACGGCATCTCCCATCTAGAAGAATTTTACTACTCCAACCTTGAGGCTTAACGCCATCGTAGCACACAAAACCCGCCTTCTCTCTTTTCCAGAACCGCGTCTCGTCTATCTCGAACTGCGGCGTTCCGGCACTTGACCGTTTAGACGCAGACGTGCAGAGCCGCTTCGGCTGGATGCTTTGCAGTTGCCAGTGAGAAGAGACATGCAGCGATGATGCAGCGAAGGCTCGATTGGGGAGGAGTGGCTGTTTGATGTTAGGGGAGCGGTGGAGCAGTGAAGGGGACCACGGAGTCTATGAGGGCCGCAGGTTACGCAGGCATAATCCTTTTGGTTTGGTGCTACGCAAGGTCGATGTTGACAGTCAAGGCTGCCGTCGTAGCCAGAGGTTTGAGGGGCTCCAGGAAGATGAAGTTCGTCGTCGGCAATGATATCCCAAGCATATGTGAGCTCAAGGGATCATCCCCGCGGCCATGTCCATCACAAAGGACGGAAGTGGATCTTTGTATAAACGGTGGGCGGGGCGGAAGCTTCCAACGTTCCGTTGATCTCGCTGAGAATTTCGGAACAATCTCAACTCGACGATCTTTTGTTCTAGACTGTTTTCTTTGTGCGCGCTGCAAGAAAGAACTTCGCGCTGCAAGAAAGGCGGATGATCGTCGCTGCGGAGGGCGTCTGTGAAGGGGGATGTCATGCGTACATCTGGTAGAGACATGTCTGTCTCCTCTACACACTACGAGTAGGAACCTCTTCGGCGCTACCCGTCCGACGGCCCTTTCTACTGTGTATGCCGTAGATACGCATCTCCCCTCGCGCCTGAGAGGCCTGCCCGACTAAGTCCGCGGATATTTACCAGCCCTTCCGAGTGTGTGTGGTGTAACGGTTGCAAGGCGGGTGGATGCATAGCGCGTTTCATGGAGGAACTGTAAACGCTAGGAGGAAGTGCCCAAGTGGAGATTCTGCTGAGATGAGATGAGATGAGATGGACGCAGGGCTTTTGCATCTGATCGCGATGCGAGCAGTGTCCTTGCAGCACTATTGCACCCCAAGTCCTCATCCATCTCATTTTGTTTTCTCCCTGCTGCAAATGCATTTTGCCCTTCTTCCTCGCAATACGTCAAGGTTTAAAACGGCGTCTGTGTGGGTCGGAGCGGCTCCCCGCCGCCTGCGAAATCGCCAAATGGCAAGGCAAGGCAGGGCGAAGGCGCAAGCCACTCAGCGCTTCCAAGGGTTTCATCGCAGCCCGAGAGGAGGCTAGGGAAGTTTCTTTTTGTTCCAAGCCAAGTTCCAACAGCAAGGTCAACGGTTAACGGCGTAGAAGCCCCGCTCCATCGAAGGCTTCTAGAGGGAAGGGGATGGTGATGGCGAGCGGGTGCGAGTGCGGGTGCGGTGGAAGTCATGGCTATGGTCGTGTGTGACCTCTGTGGACGGGAGAGTGGCACGAGAGATGTTGGGGTGTGTTGTGTTTGTATACAGAAGCAATGTAGGTCTGTTTCATGTGTAGTCTAGAAAGGAAATGCAATTCTGAAAAGAAACAGTCCCATGGTTTACGTGCCTATAGATATCTACCCTGTCTCTTAATTAATACCAATATCAATATCTATCATCGGTTCGGTATAGAACCGGCTCGCAACGCCGCACAGAAGCATGAATGGATGATCGATGGTGCCGCCATGGCCTTTTGTAAACGGCAATTCCGTCATGGCTCAGACTTCAGAGATGAAGGGACGGCCGGCGTGAAACTTCCCTGATTCCGGCGTCCTGAATCCAGGATTGCGGGCACGGCGCCTGTCTGTGTTGAGCAAAGGGCTGTGGGGACCCCGTCAAGTCGGACGGTGGACCTGATGGTGGTGCTCACTGCTGGGCATGCCGCGTCTCCTGTTGCGAAGGTGCAAAGCCTGCGCGGCCGCATCCACATCCTGCTGCTGTGAGGCGTTGCGGGCGTCGCAGGGCGACTGTGGTGGAATTGATGGCAAAAGAGGGCGAGAGGGCCGGGGGGAAGGGGAATGGGGAGTCGTCAGTCGGGACTTGGGCCCCAGGGGCCCCAGCCAGCGGTCACAGGCATTTTTGCATTCCCGTCCACGGTTCCAGGGCGACGAGGAGGGATTGGCCCAGGCGAGTTTCTCCAGAGGGAGAGCGAAACAGATCCCATCCCTCGTTCTCTGGGCCCTGGAGAGGAGGAAAAAAAGAGAGCTCCCCTTTCCACTAATTTCACGACCTCGTCTGCCCCTCTGACCTCTGACGTTGCTCTCACCCATCATTCCATTCCATCCGCTCACACCCCCCAGTACTGCAGCATACGACATCGGGACCCCCCCAAATCCTCCCAATTGCCTTCTGTACGCCCGGAGTTGCTGCGTGTTGCAGGACCCCCAGTTCCCGAGCTACTCAGTGCTCCTGGTATTCCTGCGCTGTGTGCTGTCCCCCATCTATCGCCGGCTACCGCTACCGCTACCGCTACAACTCTCAGTGTGCTGCCCGCCCACGGCCCTACCCGCGCGCGGAGGATTGCAGCCACCCAGCGTTGTCCAGCGGCCAGCCCTGGAAAACCCTGGAGCCAGAGGGTGGAGAATCTCAGGCGACGTGAAGGCTGCTGCTGCTGCTCTGCTGTGGTGTCGTGAGGATGGAGCACCAACATCAGCACCCCAAACCGCCCGGGCGCCGCCTACAAAAACAGCCGCCACCCATCTCGTTCCTCAACTCCAAGCAGTCCACCCTACGACGCGCTCCCTCGGCGCCTACCCATCCGTCCTACGCATCGGCATCCGCATCGTCGTCCGCGTCGTCGTGGCTGTCCGCCTTCACCTCCTCCTCCTCCTCTCACGCCTCACCCGCGACCACTAACACCACCCCGGCGCCAAGCCTCGCCGGCGCTGCACCGCCCGCCGCCTCTCACCTGGCCTCATCCTCATCCTCGTCCCTCCGACACAAAAGCTCCACCTCGCCCGTCTACACGACCTCACCCTCGCTACCCTCGTCCGCTCATTCCCACTCGCCGCACACGGTCGCTGCACCCACCTCCCACCCGCACCCGCTCGCTGACAAGCGCCCCACCCCCGAACTCGTCGGCAAGCCCTTCGACGCCGACGCCATCTACAGGAACATCGGCGCGCCCACGTCCTCCTCCACGTCGTCCTCCACCCAACAACCGCCACGTCCCCTCGCTCCCCAGCACTCGCATACCTACCAGGAACACCTCCCCCGCGTCAAGTCCAAGAAGTCCCCCAAGCTGCGCCAGTCGGCCAGCTTCTCCGCTCTCGCCCGGACCACCATGGAGACAATCACCCCTCCCCGCTCGGATGGCGGCGCTAAAAGTCCCCGCCAGCGATACAGCGACGATGCTGATCAACAAACAAAGTCCAAGAACAGGAAGTCCGACGGCGGCAGGAAGAAGGGCACCTTCTCCAGCTTCGTCAACTCCGTCCTGGGCTCCCCGCGTCGCCCGACCATTTCCACGCCCACCAACCCCATGCATGTCACCCACGTCAGCATAGACAACGAGACTGGAGAGTTCACGGTACGTCCCGCATGACACGTTATCCCTCCCTCCCATGCACCTCCCTCTTCCCTACCCGCCCGTGTTTGTCTCCCACTTCCGTCCTGCCCGCTAACATCCAACCCCCACAGGGTCTGCCCAAAGAATGGCAACGCATGCTGCAGCAGAATGGCATCTCCGAGCAGGAGCAGAAGCAGCACCCCCAGGCTGTCATGGACGTCGTCACATTCTACAAAGACAATGCAGAGAAGAATGGAGACGACGCCATCTGGGACAAGATGCCTGCCGCCCAACCGCAGGGCTATGCATACCAAGCCAACCTCGCGCCAAACTACGGCTCGCTGCAACCACTCATGAGTCCACCTCAGAGTCCACGCTTCCCGCGCAACGACCAAGACAGCTTCGAGAACCCGAGAGCCCCTCCTCCCATTCCACGCAGCAACACTTCTCCAGGCCTCGCGTCGCCCGCGTCTCCCCAGATCAACGGTCTTATTCCTGTCCGGCCGGCACCCAAACCCCCGGGAGCTTCATCAGCTTCGAACCTTATACCAGCCCGGGCTGCTCCTCCTGCTCCCAGCCCACAGGCACAACTGCCTTCTCAAACACCGCGCCAGGAGAATGAGTTCCCTCAGGTGGCATATGTCCCTCCGACCATCTCGGAGCACCCCCATCCGCCGCATACCGCGCAACGGAGCCGGGCGAACACCACAGGGACGCCTCCACGGTACGACTCGCCGCCGATCGCCCCCGCTATGACGCCTGCACAGCAATATCAGCAGCAGAACAGCCAGGCCATCATCGCTGCGGCGCAATCCATGGCTGGCAAGCAACAGCAGCCTCCTCTATCGCGAAGCGTCAGTCAAAGAGCACCGCAGCCTCAGCACCATCTTGCAACGTCAATCGTACCGGCCCCTTCGCAGCCGTCCCCACAACAGCAATTTGCCCAACAGACCGATCCCCAAAATATCCCTCTTCCATCCCAGCAATCTCGCGTGGGACCCGCGCCCCGGCCGCGTCAGCGCCCCCGACAGAGCCAAGGCCCAGATATAGTCGCCAAACTCAACGCCATTTGCACAAATGCCGACCCTACGCTCAGGTACCGGAATCTGAACAAGATCGGCCAGGGTGCTTCTGGCGGCGTTTTCACTGCATACGAAGTGGGCACCAACAAATGCGTGGCCATCAAGCAGATGAACTTGGAGCAGCAGCCCAAGAAGGATCTGATCATAAACGAGATTCTGGTGATGAAGGACAGCAAGCATAAGAATATTGTCAATTTCATGGACAGTTTCTTGGTGCGAGGAGATCTGTGGGTCGTCATGGAGTATATGGAGGGTGGAAGTTTGACCGATGTTGTGACGTTCAATATCATGACTGAGGGTCAGATAGCAGCCGTCTGCCGTGAGGTGAGTAGATTGAGCACCTTTTGTTTTTCTCACGCTAACACTTGCAGACCTTGAGTGGCCTCCAACACCTGCATTCGAAAGGTGTAATTCACCGTGACATCAAGTCTGACAACATCTTGCTCTCACCTGAGGGTAATATCAAGCTGAGTAAGTTGCCCAAATCCCCAATTAGGCGGCGGACCGTTCTAACTCCAACAGCCGATTTTGGTTTCTGTGCGCAGATCAACGAGAGTCACAACAAGCGAACAACCATGGTTGGGACCCCGTACTGGATGGCACCTGAAGTTGTCACCAGGAAAGAGTATGGCCGCAAGGTCGACATCTGGTCGCTAGGCATCATGGCTATCGAGATGATTGAGGGCGAGCCACCGTACCTGAACGAGAGTCCGCTACGCGCACTTTGGTTGATTGCAACCAACGGTACGCCCACCATCAAGGAGGAGCATAACCTGTCGCCTGTATTCCGCGACTTCTTAGCATTTTCCCTAAAGGTGGATCCGGACAAGCGGGCCAGTGCGCACGACCTTCTTACGGTAAGTCATCCATCCTACACCATTGGTTGACCGGGTAAGGCTGACGTTGCTGCAGCATCCTTTTATTAAGACCGCAGAACCGCTCAACTCGCTCGCTCCGCTCGTGCTGGCAGCACGTAAGGCGAGGGCCGAGGAAAGACGGAAGAAAGGCGGGATGTGAAGCCACTCCGACTCCACTGTCTTACATATTATCATCAGGCCATTGTAGGATCGGATGCACAGCACAGATGCAAAGGTCACAGCGTCCAGACCATTCTGGGCAGCGAATCCTTCATCTCCGTGTGTCGCCGAGTGATGCAGCAATTGTAGGCTGAACTGTGGCCGACCTGGTACGTTGTTGGAGCATAGAAACCCCTTTGGACACGGAATTGCCGCGTACAGGTGGCAGCATTGCATCAACGTTGGTGCTCAAGCGAGCGTTTTGCGATTGCCGGTTCCGAGCAAGCAGAATACCGAATTGGCCCTCCAACGCATCGCCCATCGGAGTTGGGCGCGCGTCAAAACCTTGGAATGTTCCGTGGACGGGAACGCCGCAAAGGACGTGGCAGAGCCCGAAATTCATCTATTAAACGGGTTCCGGGCCGGGCACACGAGCGAATCACATTTCATCGATAAGGCCCAATTTTCTTTATTTCGGAGCCAACCCTTCATCTTATTGGATGCGAGTTTTTCAGCCAGCGACCGCCGGATACCAATGTTCGCGTTTGCGTCCTCACCTTGTCCTTTCCTCTTTCTCTTTGCTTTTTTATAGCACTCGGGCTTGAGGGTGGCGTGGTTCGATTCTCTTCTCATTTGCCTGGCTCTCTATTTTCTCCCTATGTTTGCAGAGCCAAGTTTTAGCTTCGATTTTCGGATCTTGAGCAGGCCCACATTTGTACGGCTTTCTCGCTGCCTGCTCGTTTTTCCACCTCGTAGGGATTTTTATGTTCATATTTGGCTGGATATGGGCTTATTAGACGGGAGGACTCTGGGAGGAATTTCATAGGGTAGACACGCATGGCACCACTGGCTTTCAAAAAGTCTTCCAGAAAATATATGGTGAAATTCCTCTTTTGTAGGATGATGTTTAGGATTATGAAGTACTACCGCTGTGCCATGCATGTATACCTATGCCTTGACGCTGGAGACAAAGTAATTGCAGTTCTTGCTTAAACATAAAATGTTCACAAATCTGTGTATCGAATGGTGAGGAATGCATTTCCTATCAATGTTAAGGATGTAAAGTCAAAGGAACTCAGTGCATGGATAGTCTCGGATATGGTAGGCAGGACGACCGCTAAATGGCCTTGAACTGCTCTTTTCTCCGAGTCAAATGCCCTGACCGAAAACTCCTCTGCACTGCCACAAGTGGAGACTCGCCACATCTCAGCAGCGCCACACGAGCTTCGTCATGCCGCCAAGCGCGTAACCACATTGGTGGGGAAGCCGGACAGCTATCCACACTATCCCAACACCACGAGCTTGCGTCAACCGACATACTCTGTACCTGTTAAACATTTGCGCCTTTTACACCTCCTTTCTTCCCATCTTTCGCTCGACGGTCCATCGCCTGCACCACCTTGACCCCTCCTCCCCTTCTCCATCCCCGTAGGCTACGCCGCTATCCAGTAGTAGTGCGGAGCTCAGCGGAGAACACCAGGCTCCCGCCAGCATGTTTCGCGCACAGCAGAATGCGTTCGACGATGTCGTAGGTACGTATACATGTTCCCTCTGGCAGCCGATATGAGAACGTCCTCCGGGTAGTCCCCCATATCATGACGCATACCAATCCGGCGCGCACTCTATGCACACGACTGACAACCCCCCAGTCAAGGCCACGGACGAGAACCTCACGTCGGAAAACTGGGGCCTCATCCTCGACGTCTGCGACAAAGTCTCTGGCTCCGAGACCGGCGCCAAAGACGCCGTCCAAGCCCTCATCAAGCGCCTCGCCCACCGCAACGCCAATGTCCAACTCTACACGCTCGAGCTGGCCAACGCGCTCAGCCAGAACTGCGGCGCCCCGCTGCACAAGGAGCTCGCGTCGAGGAGCTTCACCGATGCGCTGCTGAGGCTCGCGGCGGATCGGAATACGCATCAGCAGGTGAAGGCGAAGATACTGGAGCGCATGGCGGATTGGACGGAGATGTTTGCGAGGGATCCCGATTTGGGGATCATGGAGCAGGCGTATATGAAGTTGAAGGCTCAGAGTAGGTGGACTATACTCTCATATATGGGGGAGATGTACTGATTGATGATGCGCAGACCCGACGTTGCGGCCGCCTTCCAAACCGCTGAAGATGCAGATCTCGGAGCTCGACCGCCAGAAGGAAGAGGAGGAGCTGCAAATGGCGCTGAAGATGTCGATACAGGAATCAAAGGGCACGTCTCCCTCTGCGGCAAAGTCCAACGCTCCGCAGGATTCCGGCTCGAGCTCACAGCCTGCGCAAGCGGCGCAACCTGTTCCTTCGGGGACCACTGCAGCTACTGTTTCCCGTGTGCGCGCTCTGTTCGACTTTCAGCCTTCCGAACCGGGAGAGTTGCAGTTCCGCAAGGGCGATATCATAGCGGTGCTGGAGTCTGTGTACAAGGATTGGTGGAAGGGTTCGCTCCGGGGACAGACGGGTATCTTCCCTCTCAACTACGTCGAGAAGCTGCAAGATCCTACGCGTGACGAGTTGGAGCGGGAGGCGCAGATGGAGGCCGAGGTGTTCGCCCAGATACGGAACGTGGAGAAGTTGTTGGCGCTGTTGAGTACGAGCTCACAGTCTGGCGGCGCTGATGTGAGGGACAACGAGGAGATTACGGAGTTGTATCACTCAACGCTGGCGATTCGTCCGAAGCTGATTGAGCTTATTGGGAAGTATTCGCAGAAGAAAGGTGAGCTTATGGCCCAATTTCCTCTCTTCGGATCCGAATCTAACCTTTTCCAGATGATTTCACTCAGCTTAACGAGAAGTTCATCAAGGCGCGGCGAGACTATGAATCTCTTCTAGAGGCATCCATGTCCCAACCGCAACAACCCGCTTACGGCCGTCCTTACGGATACAACGCTCCTCCACCAGCCTCCTACGGCTATCCTCCCAGCTCGCCCACCCCGCAGCAAGAACCTGGTCGTTACAGCTACGGCGGACCTCCCGGAGGACCCCAAGAACCTCCCTCACAGTACCCGCCTGCCGGCACCAACCCAGCCTTCTACGTCGTCCCTCCAGGTCAACAACCACAGCAACGTCCCCCTCAACAGCAAACCCCCAAACCCTCCCAACCTACCGACGCCTACCCCCCACCACAAGGCCGCGTCCCCGTAGCCCGACCCCAAAGCTTCGCGCCCCAAGAACTCGCCACAGGTCACTACGACTCCCCAGTCGATCATCGCCACTCCTACGCCGCTCCCCCATCCCAACCTCAACAGCAACCCTTCGACCCCTACGCTTCCCCTGCTCCCCAGAACCCCTACGAGCAAGTCTCCTCCCCATACCAATCCCAACCCGCCTCCCAGCAACAACCCCCTGCACAGTCACAGCAAGACATCGTCTCCCCCTCAGACCCCTACGCCCAACCTCCACCGTCCGCGCAAACGCAACCGCCGCAAACGGGACCGGGATTCGGATACCCGCCCGCCCAACCGTCGCATGCGCCGCCCGCGGTGCCTGGAGCCGCGAGTCCTGTCTATGGACAGGGGCCCGCGGCTTCGAACACGTATTTGCCGTATCGACCTGGTCCGGGGGCGCCGAGTGCGCCTGTGGGAGGAGGGGCGGGTGGGGAGGAGGGGTTCTATCGGTAGGTGGGAGGGAGGAAGTGGAATATGAGGTGCCGTGAGTGTTGGGAATGGAGAGGCGGTTGATATATGAGTAACAGTGGAAGAGTTAAGGTTCACAGGTTAGGCTATGTTAGGGAATCCCCCGGTCTCGTCTCCCGTGTTTAATTAACAGCATTGCGAGAGTTCAAAATCTATTGTCCATTGTGAATGAAGGCTTTCTTGTGATATCTGCTCTCTCTTTTCGCAATGGACATGGCTTAGTCACGTTGGATTCATGCACCGTAAAACGACGGAGGAGAGAGACAATTTTCCCATGTTTTTTCCCACTGCAAGCCGTCTACCCTAGGAAACCGCATCTCAGTCTTTTTTGGATTAAGAATAAGAAAAGGCCGTTGATTCACCAACTCCATCCAACGCACTGACTGTAGCGCAAAGCGCCCCTCCCCACCCAACTTGTCGAGCTCAAATTCCACTCATGCACCCATACTCATCAATAGCCAAAACCACACATTCCCCCCGGAGCTGGAGCCGGGAACCCTATTTCCTGCCGCCATTCCCGCCCTTGCTCACAATGTCCAAAATGATCTTCCTCGCCTCCTCGACCCCTTCCTTGGGGCCCGAAATCTCAATCGCCTCGCCCTGCGCCTGGTTGCGCGGGACCTGCACGTTCGTGCCCGTCTTCTTGCGGATGCTGTTGATGGTGCTTCCGCCGGGGCCGACGACGAGCCTGTAGCTCCGGGGGTCGGGCAGGATGAGGTAGCCCGTTGACTTGGGCTTGGAGGCATTCTCGATGGCCTTCTCGAGAGCCTGCTTGGCGCGGGGGAGGTTATCAGCAGGGCCGCGCAGGATCCAAGGGATAGTTTCGGAGGAGTCTTCCGAACCAGCTGGGTTGTGGTCGATGATCTCCCAGGAGTAGCGCTCCTCGGCTCCAGAGCCTGCATCATCATCCGTAATCAGGGGTAGAGAGCCACCGTTGGCAGTCTTGCGGGCCTTTCCAGCCTCAGTAGCGGCAGGTTTGGGAGGAACCTCATGACCATCATGATCGACGGTGACCTTGTGTTCGTTCCGGAGACGGCGGAAAAACTGACCATTGTCGGAGATGAAGTGGTGGAGATTGCGGGGAACATGGACAGTCTCGCCCTCTTGACCCTTCACGAGTTCGAGAATGTGATCCTTGGCCTTCTCAACTTGAGCAGGCTCGCCGGTGATCTTCACTTGGCTACGGGCTGCTCCGGTGGCGGTCTGCTTGGGGACATCCAACTGGATATTGAACTTAGATTCAACGGAGCGGCGCGTCTCGCCACCACGGCCGATGAGGAGGCGGTGCTTATCGGGAGACACATCAATGGTCTCCGTAATCTGGTTCTCAAGGGACTGGACCTGAGCCTCAATCGCTGCGATGATCTTCTCAACCACATCCTTGGGGCCTTCAACGCGGATGGAGGTCTCGGCGGAATCAGCACGAGGGAACCTAACCATGCGTGCGAGCTCCCGAGCGTTGTCTGAACCACCAGCAGCGGTGACGATTTGACGAATGTTGGAACCTGCATATATGTCAGTAGAGAATCAGGAAGAGCACATGAAGATACAACGCACCATTGCCGCCGATCAGAGTACGGTGGTGTTTCCTATCCACATCGATCGTCTTGACGACAGTCTCATCGAAAACCTTAGCACGCGCCTGCAGCAGCTTCTTTGCCTCCTCGACCTGCTTCTTGGTACCCTTGATCTTGATCTCGGCCCGACCTGAAGGATCAGTATGCTCCTTAGCACCGGGCACGTCGATTTGAGCACCAGTGGCCAGGCGAAGGTTCTCCATCTCGCGCCCACCAGCTCCAATCAACGAAGGAATTTGGCTTTGGGCAACAGAGACAGAGTCGGTGTACGAGTTGTCAATTGTCCACTGGAGAAGGTTGAGGAGCTCCTCACGCGCCTCATCAGCGCCCTTGCGCGGCCCACGGATGATGACCTCATCCGCAGCTTGGCTGCGCACGTTTCGCTGAGACGCGCCGCCCGCGGTGGACTCATCGTCCTCGGTCGCTCTAGAGCGAGGGAAGTTGATCCGGACCTTGTAGCGATCCTGGAGCCTGTTGACCTGGCTGCCCTTGGCACCAATCAGATCGCGATGATATTGGGGCTTGATCTTGAGGACGTGAGTAGCCTCGTCCTCAAGTCGTTTGGCCAAAGAAAGGATATGGGCTTTGCAGGCATTCGCCTTTGCCTCAGGGCCTTTGAGCTCCACCTTACCATCCTGAACCTGGATGTCGACGTCGAACTCTTCTCGCAGTTTCCGGATGTTCTCACCGCCCCGACCAATAAGGAAATTGGCATACTTCTGAGGGAAGTCGAACGTAGTCACATGGCCACGCTCCAGCTCATCCTTCTCCTCTTGCTCGATGAAGGCAAGAATCTTGGCGTAAAGGTCATCGACGGCGTCAGCCGGCCCGCGCATGGCCACGCCGTTATTAGAGCGTCGACGTGCCTCACGCGGTCGTCGGTCGCCAAACGAAACCTGGACGGGAATGGTATCACGAGGAAGCTCCCGCTGCTGCCTGTCAACATAGCGCTCGATCTTGTTGTAGAACTTGGGAGGTGCGTCGATATCACGCGAAACGATGTTCTGCTGCGCCTGGGTAAGGTTCCGGATGTATTGCTGAGCCTGTTCCAGTCCTTTCTGGTAGGCGCTCAACTCCGAGGCAGGAGGGGGACCGCGGGGGATGGCGTATTCGGAAGAAGGGGTGGAGCCTTCATAGACGAGAATCAAGTCCTCGTCATCCGAATCCTCGGGGAACACGATATGCACACCGTGTTCATCACGGATGTGCTGAGCGTTTCGCTGCTGGAGGAATTGATGGTAGAAGGGGTCTACATTTACAGTCGAGAACCTGCTAGGGGGATGACTGGCAAAGACGCTCTGGATGTCGCCACGGGCTTTCTGCGCGTTCTTCCCGTTCCTAGCGTAGATCTCCCATGCAGTGGGCCCGTTCCGGCCTCTAGGAGCCACAATGCTAGCCTCGTGCAAGCGTTCGAGCTCCTCGAGGGCCTGACGTTGGCGGAGATAACGAGAGAGATTATGGGCATGCGATGGCGGTGCGCCCCGGTGCTCTCTGGCGGCATCTACAATAGCCATCTGCATGCTAGCAGCCAGATCCTCCAGCTTGTTGACGCCAGCTTCAAGCTTGTCTGCAGGACCGACAATGAAAATAGTCTCGCTGTCATCATTGCCCGGGGGAAGGATGATGGTACAGCCTGTCTCCTGGAGGAAGTCGTGCAATGAGCCTCCACGGTCTCCAACAATGAACTGATGGCGGCCACGCTCGATCGATCGTTGCTCCATCGCCAGTTGCTGTTGGAGGCGCTGTACTTGGCGTTCAAGCTCGGCTTGGACAGCCTGTGCATGCTCTCGATCACCGGCGATCTGGATGGGCAACTGCGCCTGAGGTACAAATGGAACAGGCTGGTTGCGGGGTACTTGTGGCGGAGGCTGTGTGTTCCAGGTAGTGTAGTGAGGAATCTGGACGCGGATGTCACGGCCATTCTCAAGAGTGTTTACAAAAGAGTTGTGTGGACCGGCCAAGAAGGGATAATACTCAGCAGGGATATTCTTCAGGCGCAGATTGACCGTCGAGGTACGGTCCTTGACGATGTTGTCAATTTCATGCTTGGCCATCTTGTTAGTCAATGCATTGCCCTCGATGACAACATCCACCATGGTGTCCTCATCCTCTCCAGGTTCAGCCTTGGGAACCTGGATGCGTGCACCACTGCGCTTGGAGATTTCCTGGATCTTGGCTCCGCCCTTGCCGATGATGAAGGGGCGGACAGAGGCCGGGATGGAGACCTTGGTGGTTTGCTGAATCATGTTAGTGTTGGACTCTGCTAGGCAATAGGACGGTAGACATACCTTAGCAGCAACTTCGTTCGCGATATCCTTCAAAGACTGGCGCACAGCATCTTTGGGCCCCGTGGCGGTGAAGGTAACAAGACCTTGGGGTCCTCCAACCTTGTACTCGAGCTTCGCCTTCGAACGCTTGTTGATGTCGCGGATGAGTTCATTGACGGGTTTCTTCAGCTGTTTAGGGGGGATGATCTCGTTTCCGAGGAAGAAGATCGAATCACTATCCTTTCCTGGCATGCTCATGATAGCGGGCCCCTGGATGCCGCCGGAGGCGGGAGTCGACGCCCGGGAAATATCGTTGCTAGGAGCGTTTCCGTTCGTGCTACCGTTAAGTCCGGTGACAATTGCGGGCTTCCTTCCCCAGCTAGGAGTTGCCGCTGCGGGACGAGGTTTGACGGGACCAAGGGCGGGGAACATTTCCTCAGAAGCAGTATTGAAGGGCACATCAGCCTTTTTGGGCGGAGCAGGACTTTCTTCCACCTTCTGTTTCCCCGCAGCTTTCTCGCTCAAAGGTGCGCTGGGTTCGGAGGCCTTGACGGTGGCGGAAGGGGGCGGGTGGAGTATGTCTTCCTCGTCCACCACTTCCTCGATGGTCGGGTTGTGGCTGTGCTGCTCCATCAGCTTCTGGGCCGGGGTCAAACCCTCGGAGGAGCTGCCGTTGACAACAGCTTCGGAAGCCATGTTTAGAATAAGCCGTTCGATATAACCAAGGGGGGCTTCGATAGACGATGGGGGGTGGAGCGTTTACTGGTTGGCCGCCAGCGTGGGGAGGGTAGAGCTCAGGATCAAGAGGTAAAAGCTGTTCTAATGATTCAAGGTCAGAAGTATTCAGAAAGAGTCGAAGGGGTGGGAAAGGACAGCGGCAATGGGCTGTGGTATAGGAGTGGAGACCCACCGGAGGGCCGCAGATGCGGTGACAGGAAAGAAAGCGATTTGGCGACTGAGTTGAAGTCGAGTCCAAGCAAACCCCTTGCTAGTATGAACGGTTCAGCAATGACTTGAAGAAAGAAGAGAACAAGTCACCTACCAGAGGAGGGAATGGGTTGGGAGATGGGGGACAAGAAGTTGAGGCCAGTTCGTGAGGTCGGTCTAGCTTCCTCGAAGATCCGCAGCGGTCCTTGGCTTTCTCGAACCCCTGGCCCGGACCCGAAATTCTCGCTTGTCAGCACCCCTGCTAGCAGTCACGTGCAGCCGTCATTCACTTCAATGTTGTCATTCTTCGATAATCATCTGCTTATTACACTGGCCTGGAGGCGTCCGTTTGTTTTCTCTTTCGAAACGGTTGATATGATGACGACTCCGTGTTAACTGGAGGATATACTTGTATTCCTGCAAAAAAATGGTAATTTGAAGACATCTTAGGAAAACTATGTAAGAAAAGAAGTATGAAGACGAATAGAAATAGAAGATGCTCTGGACCTCCCTACGATTTCAAACCTTTGAGTTCCTGCGGTAACTCTCATACTTCAGCCAACCGAATGGCGGGTACTCCTCCTCAATCTTCCCATGCTGAAACAAAACATCCTCCGTCCCGTCTACCACACAATACTCGTTGCCCAACTTCCCCTCACTCAGCAGTTCCTTCATCTTCCTCACACACTTCTCGTGCGTGACCTGAACCGGCGGTGCGGCGCACGAAGACGGCATACCCTTGGTACACGACAGCTCGACGTTATAAACCCAGGGGACCGGTGTGTTGTCCTTGTAGTCATTCAACATGATTGTCCAGATTTCCGGCTTGTTGATTTCAATGCTCTTGGACGGGTTCGGGTTCTCCCAGGTGGGTTTCCAGTGGTTGCAGAATTGGTAAACGCCGGCATTGTACTGCCATTCGATGAGCTGGTTGAAATCTTTGCAGCTGCCTTCTTCGCGTTTGGTGAAAACGGTGGAGGAGGCGGTGTTGTTGTCTGCGGTGGGGAGGGCGAGGGCCGATACGGAGGCGGCAAGCCCGATGATGGTGAGTGCTCCGAAAAACATATTCTCGAACATAATAACTGTTCGTGGTTGTTCGTTGTTACAGGTTGTTTGTTGTTACAGGTTTCGTTACTTGTGAAATAACTGATCACGTTGTAGTATCTACGCATCCGTCAAGGAGAGATGGCGGGGAGAGATATACTATTCTGAGAGATATACCATTCTGATACCAACAGTGGCAAGAGGAAACAATGGACAAAGACAAAGACTTATTTGAGCTTTTGCAGGCCGCAGTCTTGTTATACTCAGAGCCATGGTCCAATAGATCGGCGCCGAGACCACGATAACAAAGGAACTTGTTGCTAAAGGTTAGAGCAACCGGTCAAGTGACTCTGATTATTCCCGAAAATAAGCGGTTGTACTTTGGGTAACAGAACAGGTCCCTTGATCGTTGGGAAAGGCGAATTCTCGAAGCACGTGAAGGGGACAATAATCTCATGCCCAGTTGCGTTTTGGCGCCAAAAAATACCTATGGAGCGAGCCGGTACGCATATGCAGGTGTTGCTGTTGCGGATATCCAATGCCGATACTGGGCATAAGGCCCGCTCTGGCGGTCCAATAACTGTTCAGTAACTCGGCTACTTTTGTCGCATTGCGTCAAGGCATGCACACCAGCAGTCAGCCCATATTGCGACAATCGGTGAGCAGGAACTCGTCGTCACCAATCCGAATCGACGATACGAAGCCGTCAAGTAAGTTTACACGTCTAACTGCCACGGCTGACAGATATCAAATACGATTTTCACACAATGGGCTCAGTTGACAGTCCACTGCCTGGAAAGACCCTAGCACGGATGCGCAAGTCAGCAACGGGACAGTTATCGATAAGAAGGAGGGAAACGCCTCCACACCGTCGGCGAACCAGGAGATATAGCCTTCGGTACAAGAAGCCTTTGTTGCAAAGAAATGACGATCGATAATAATGTAGGCGTGAGGCACAGCAACATTGCAAACAATGAAAGAAGCGCCCCCGCATCACCCCAGTGGTCGCTCTTCACGCTAGTGCGCCGCAGCCGCCCCGCAAGGTCGGTCAACCTCCGTCACCCGGCACTAGGCAAACGGGACAGACGCCGGAAGGCCAAATTGATGGAACAAGCTGCGGTGAGTGCGGGAATTGAACCAGGTTCAGCAACAGGGGATACAAGCGGGAGCTTGGACACGGTCGCACCCCACCTATATATGGTCCAACCACCGAGCGTTCCTTCAGCTACCTCGTACCACCCCTCGAAATCATCCACGCTTCACGACATTCGTCGCCTCAGTGATACAATGGCTTCGTCGGGCGCGCACGCGAATGCTCCAGAAGGGGAACCATTGGCCCCCGTTGTCATACCGGAGCTAGACGTCGAAGTGGAGTCGGATGTTGTAAGCCTTGTATATTAGTGAGCTATGCGACAGCAAATAATAATGCGGTAGAGAATTCTGATGCCGATTCTTCGATGGGCGACGACATGTGAGTAGCTGGGAGTTCACGGGTAGCGACGCCACGAGAATTCCATTCCGCTGACGGCAGTTCCACAACAGAGAAAGTTATACGACGTCGCTCAAATCAACAGGCGAGTTATATATTCCGACTTCAGCTTGAACCTTTTCCTTTTGCTAATTCATCCAGTGCTGAAGTCAGTTAAACGCTGAAAACATGCCGCCCAATACTCATCCCTACAGCTATCGCTTTGAGAACGGACGAAGATATCACGCCTTTCAAGATGGTACTTTATACCTTCGCTCGGCAAGATCGCCGCTGATTTCTATTCTTACGCATGACAGACGAGGGCAAATACATGTTCCCCAATGACGACGAGGAGAATGACAGACTGGACCTGTATCATCACATCGAGACTCTCAGCCTGGGCGGCGAGCTTCATCTAGCTCCAATCGGAAACCATGCTGAGAGAGTACTAGGTATGGATCGCAGTTGGGATCATCTGTATTGAGCTAATGACAATGCAGACCTTGGGACTGGCACTGGTATATGGGCAATTGATATGGGTATGCTCCGATCTACGCTCACTGCCCTGATGTATGCTGACCCGACGTAGGGGACAAAGTATGTCGAACGATACGTTGAATTTTGTATGCTCACCTTCTTTAAGTACCCCGGGACGGAGATCCTAGGAAACGATATCAGTCCCATCCAACCCTCGCTCGTCCCCCCAAATGTCAAGTTCGAGGTCGACGATATCGAAAATGATTGGCATGTCTGATCCACAAAGTTCCACGGTCAGGACTCTGATTATTTCCAGGGTGTACACCTCCAAGTTCGATTTCATACATGCCCGATACCTTGCATGTTCCATACGTGATTGGCAAGTCTCCCATCTCATGCGGTCCCACCGAACTTGCTAACCTCGCCTCAGGCCCAAGTTGATGAGCCAAGCGTACAAGTTAGTTTACATATTATCATGACACTCGCATTCCTAACTTCAGGTAGACACACCAAACCTGGCGGGTGGGTCGAATTCCAAGACTTCGACCTCAACTTCTACACCACCACGGGCACCTACAAATCCGACGGCCCCCTCGGCTTCTGGGCCCAAAAGATTGATGAATCCGTCAGCAAATACGGCATCGAGCCCGCCCCTGGACCAAAGCTCGAGCAATGGGTCAAGGACGCTGGTTTCGTCAACGTCATCGCCAAAGTGTTCCCGCTGCCCATGGGCACCTGGCCGAAGGATGCCAGACTCAAAGAGATCGGGGCCTTTAATTTGATTTCCGTTCTGGATAATTTGGAGGGAGTGACGTTGAGGGCGTTTACAGCCGCTCATGGGTGGTCGCCTGATGAGGTGAAGGTGCTGTGTGCGAAGGTGAGGCAGGCCATCAAGGACAAGACGGCGAGAATCCAGCACAACTTCTAGTAAGTGTAGAATATGACTGCGGAAGGCGTCACTGACTTTTGTTTTTCCAGTGTGGTCTACGGCCAGAAGCCGCAGGATCCCGCGGATCAACCAGTGGCCTGAAGACTAGAGGTGTCTTCCTATATTTGATTTTCATAGAGTGCGTGCCTCTGGGTGTAGCAGTGGCATCCTCGTGTAATGAAGCAATGAATACCAATCTCAAAAGTTATGTTAACATTGGCGACACCTTCCCGTATTTTAAGACGTTACTGGGCGTTATATGTATTGCAGACTTGAACCATATGTATAGAGCTTCGTGCGCGGCCCGATGGGTTCTAGTCCTAGAATCTTCGAAAGGTCTGTCATTATTTAGAGTCCGGATTATTCCCCTCCTGATCTTCGAAACCGTACAAGCCGCAAGCCTTTCCAATTTTCGACCACGGATCACTCGTTCCACTAGGACTGTCGGATTTGATGGCCTCCGCCAAACCTTGGAATTGGACCCTCGTCCGTTCCATATTGTCGCGCACGACGTCGAACTCGCTCTTGATATCCTTTTCACAGTTTTTCTTCAAGGCCCGAGTCTCCTGTTTCAACTCATCTAACATCTTATCTAGAGTTTTCGAGTTCCTCTCCAGGGTCTGAGTCTCCTGTTTGAACTCATCCAACATTCCCAGGGTTTTATCTAGATTTTTCGCCACCTGCTCAAAGAGTTCCGAAGGGTTCTCTTCTTTTGAAGGCGGGGTGTTTGCCGGAATGTGCATGTCGATGAAGTGGAATGGGTGCAAAAGAGCTTGTTGTCGGGATTTGACTCAGTTCTGGATCTTGGTTGAGAGGGTGTCCCGCAGACGGCTGCAGGAGTAGGCGGAAGATTTCGAGGAAAGTCGCTGGTGTCTTATGAGTACTATGGCCTGGAGATTGTCCAGTATAGTGAGCTTACTTGTTTAGGGGGTTGAGTAGAATCCAGATTTATGTGCTCCGGAGCACGCGTTTGATGATTTATGGGTAAGATGGTGTAGCAGAGAGTGTAGAGAGGGGATTGAAAAGCGACAGATGACCCGGTGGTATTGACGTACTGGTGTCACATGTGCTAATCGACGAGCTGGGGCTGCCAGAACGTCACTTTTTGTAACTAATGGTGACTAGTGCATCTCAATTAGGTTCAGATCGCGAGAAGGTACGCCGGGCCCGATACATCCTTTTATGAGACCGAGCCGGGCCGATAGGGGCAGAACTCAGTATTACCTGAATGGTTGAATAGACTGGGATGAATATATATATATATATATAAATATCAAAGTAGTTGACCTTTATCTTCGTCTAATTGTACACTCTTCCCCATCGTTTCTTCAAAGAGCCAGAGAAAGAATTTAGACAACTGCCCTAGACATCAAACAAGAGCGAAGGTTTCCAGCACATGCTCTTTACTCACATCACCCCTCTTTACCTGATCTTCAATCTCCTCTTGTACATTCGCAAATAACGCTGCAGGACTTACCAGCCTGAAACATCCATTCTCAGAGGGGCGCACGACCAACAGTGAAGACAACCCAGGTACCACAATCAGTCGGTCACCAATCTGAGCATCGTACGAGCAAACACCCTCGAACGTCCTCTTCTCTTTGCCGGATGGAGCCTCCGCAGTGAAAAATTGCCTCCTCGTGCGCACGATGTTGTTGCATACTGCTAGGTGAATACGCATTTTCGCGGCACTGGTCACCCTCTCATACAAAGGTAATGGAAGTCCATAAGGCATAGGATGCAGTGTGCCAACACGGCCTTTAAGCATTCTGAGAGCGTACCTGGCACCCAAGCGCGGTGTTCTCCAGATGAAATGCCAGTATAACCGCGTATGTCGGAACTCGATGACGTCTAGCAGATTCGGGAAATTTAAATTGTTGGTGAAAAAACCGGAGAAATACGTCCTAACCTTAATGCGGGTACATAGTTTCTGGAGTACACTAAGATTTTCAAGGTGTGTATCGTCTTCCGTATCATCGTAATAGCTCTTGGTCTCGTGCAAGGTGTACAGTTTGCTGATTGTGCACAAGTGATGGCCTGATATTGCTAACTTTGCTATATCATGGTCTTCCAAATCAAATATGGGTCTTGCCGATAGATCTGGGTGGGATGCAGTATCCAGAAATTTCCAGCGTTGAGGTGTCCAATTCAGGGGCAGAGCAGTGTCCCCCACCGCGAAAGGCTGAAGCCAGAATTTTTGGAACTCTGCCGACCAGTTTGGAACCCAGGAAGGCTGTCCAGGCATGCTCCTCGCTGCCGCAGGGAGCAGGAATTGGAGGTGACGCGTCGCACGAAGGAGAGTCTGGGTGAAGTCTTTGTAGATTTGGCCGAGAGGAGCAGTGTAGTCCGGAGGGGGTAATACGTGACCTAACTTCATCGCAAGCACTGAATGCAGGCCAAAGGCAACATCTTGGGGCATACTCGCTTTCCTGGAAATTATTGCGTCGGTGAAATCGTCGACAGAATCATCCCGCATGGTCTGCTGCCATCGATTCCGCCTAGGTAATGCAAACATCGTGGAATAACAGTATGAATAGGTGTAAATGGCATATTGCGTAAATAGGGCCAAAAAGCAGATAATAGATACGGCCGTGTATATGTGCAGGGCTCTGACGGCTTCTGCGGAGGGCGTCAATTTCAAATGGGTATACGGAAGCACAATCAAAGCTGCGACCATATTAAGAAGTGAAAGGTAGCCCAAAGCCGCGGAGATACGACCGATAATGACGCATCTTGCGGTTACATTGTAAAGGAACTTGCGATAGTTGACGATATCCAGGTCCTCTGGTGAGTTCAATGTGCTGCTATCGTCTGCTCCTATGCGAGGGCTCAATCCTGGATAAATTGTGACAATCTTTTCTTCGTGTATTGTGGGGTTGTCAGCTTCTTCTATCAGGCGTTGTCTCATCAATACAATTTTCTTCCAAGTTTGCAAAGTGGTGTCTAGGTTGATCTTGAAATCGCGAAGTAATCTCGATTTGAAGTGGTTGAGAAAAATGATGCTCAGAGCGAATCTGCGCCAGGGAATATGTGAGTCACCACATACAACAACAGGATGGCGCGCGAGCATGATCTCCTGGTAAGTCCATATACGCCGATGCCACTCCCGTGTGAGTAGCTCGTCAATGTCATAATACGAGGCAAATCCGGCAGGGTATCGGTACCCTTGGAAAGGCAACTTCAACCAAGGAGGGCCTGACCAAATTAATCTTAGTTACCATTTTCACAAAGAGGGCAAGAAAACATACCTCTCGTTACGAATGGGAATGGATTGGTGCAAGGCCGACAGAAGGATGTCATTGCCGTCCAAGCAGCTGCCCACATTCGAGGGTTTCCCAGAATTGACCCGTTCGGCTGACCATCGCAGAAGTAGTGTCCAAGGAACCCAGTAGTATCTTCCTGGAATTAGCTCCTTCTGATCTGATAGAAGAGATAGCTTTCTGTATCCAACTTACTGAGATAGTATACCGCCCTATCTGTCGCAGCATTCCCTTCACCCAGCCAGAGATATACTTCTTTTGCATAGGAGTAAATATGCCCCAGAAGCGGAATCTGCTTGGACTTCTCGGTCTCATCGGCTTGATTGATGCAGCATGCATCAATCCAGATATCAAGACCATGGAACTGCCGTCTCAGGTGTACCAAAGCTGATGCACAGTTGGCAGTCAGAGGTAGGGCATATTCGCCGCAGTGCAAAACCGGGTCGTACCGGACTGAACTTGAGCCTTGAGCCCAGACATAAGAGAGAGCAGTGAACGAAGGCGAGCTGTCAAGGTCGACAACACGCATCGTCGCGCAAAGCGGCCCACCATTTGGAGCTGTCGAGTCTTGGGGCTGGACGCTCAGAATACGAATCCATCTTCCAGTTGTTGGGATTGGTAGTCGTTGATATAACCCAGCTGGATCCCCGGGAATTGTGGGTTTCACCACGGGCAACATTTTTAATGTCAATACATTTGTTCGAGTCTCAAGCGGTTGTTCTCTGAGTTAACAAGACAGAATTTGAGTGCGAGCACTGGAGCCTGGGGGGTTGGGGCGCAGCTCCAGCAGTCCAATTAGCCGCGCGCCTCCATGGTCGCAGGAGTGATGCCACACCTATCCTTACCCTATCAAGGTCATGATACATCTGTCGTCCCAGGTTCACAATCTGTGTAACGTTGCATAGGACCATAAGCTCTGTAGCCTTCAAGACAGATCGGCAAGCGTATCTGTCAACTCTTCCTCCATATCAAAAATGTCCATCCTCGTCTCCTTTAGGCCTATCTCGCTTACGCCGAGCTGGAATTAAGGGTAGTAAAATACTAGTTAACGACACTGTGTAGCAATCCATAAAGGAGGCTGTAATAAATGGCAAAGAATATTAGGCGCTCTTTCTTGTGTGCGTCTGACTATTATTGGTGGAAATGGCCGATATGACCTAGCACAACATAACAGGATAGCTTCAAAACTCATAACATTGCTTTAATATGGTGCCCAGGTACTCAATCCTCACAATATTGCTTGCGACACTCCAAGGCGTTCCCTCGCCGCACAGTGAATGAAGCGCTCACATAACGGTGCATGGAATGCAGCAGCCTGCAGAAAGGGGTTAGATTTTTGGATCGCCAGTCCGGGAGTTCGATTTTCCGACATACATGTGCAGTCGTCGCTCGAAAGACAGCAGGTTTTTATAGTCGCAGGCTTTACAATGGAGCCGGCGGTTGAGGAAATGGATCCCTTCGTAGAAGCAGGCATATTCGGTCGCAAATGAATTAAAAACCGACGATCAAACAGATTAAAATTGATACAAAAATGCTAGATATCTTAGCTATTAGTTGGACTGCTTCTGGCTGTCAAATGCAAGCGAACAAACTTACGTGTTGTAGTATGCATAAGACGTTACGGGTTGAAAACTAAGAGGAAAGGGAGCATGGGATGAGAGGAAAGATGAGGTCGATTTAAAGATTGTAGAGCAACCTTGTTTGCCGCCTGCTCCACTCCTTGAGACGAGACGGTGTGACTTGGCGCATGATGACGTTGCGAGCCGCCCGGGCAGTGAGGCTAGTTTCAGGATTCGGCGCGTATAGATAGGCGCACCTAATCTATTTTCGATCTGGTTTTCCTTTTCGTGTTTACTCTGTAGTTTTCGATTGGCATTCGCATGGTGAGCGAAATGAGGTTGCGCGCTAACATAGGTCGAAAACGGGCAATTGGATGTGCGGGTCCCATTTTTGGAAAACTCTCGTGGTCGCCCTGTGCACGCTTCGACAGAAATGTTGAATGCTAGAAAAAGACCCTGAAGGGCTCCAGCACCCCAACTACCGGCGAGGCAAATCTCTCCAGAATTGTGGAGCTTTTTCTGGTTTAGCACCAACAGGTTCGACAGATGCTCTTCCAAGGCTGATAGATGTATTCGATCAATCACGTTTGATTTCGCGCATGCTGAGAACTGAGCTGAATAGAAGGAGCAGGTAGATTGACGCATCGAGTGATGCACGAAAAATACAATGATTGTCAGTAAAGATCCACGTCTATCCATAGCCTGTCATCGAAGATGCAGCTAGAAGGGTATTTGATCAATCAACGAAAATCAGCTCCCTGAGCTTTATCAGACGTCCCTCCACGTTGGCTCGCCTCTCTCGTATGGTGTCTTCACAGCTGCATGCATTTGTTAGCCGGTTATGACTCGTGCGTTGTTCTACTTACCATTTGCGTCGCTGAAGGGATCGTTCTCATCCTCTTCCGGTTCGCTGTCGACTTGAGTCAGTTGTCTTGCGGGAGGCATTGGAATGCTGGTAGGTCTGGGGGGCTTTGCAGGCGGAATTTCCCGGTTGTGGCCTAGATTCAAGTTCGCCATCGCCGCTTCAGCGCCGCTGCTCGCTCTGCTCGCCGTAGGGGACACTGCGTGGGGGGAGTGCCCGTCTGCTTCACTGTCGCTGTCATCGTCGATACTCTTATCCATGATTTCGAACGCCATCAGGGCTTTGACAAGCTCATCATTTGCATTCAACAGACTCCCGAGGTACTGGTCAGACTCCACCAGTTGAATGTATCGGAGAATTTGGCGACGAAGGAGTTTGCACGATTCGAAGCGTTTCATGACCTCGGGATTGTCGCTTACTCGCTGCACCTCACGGTTGATGAGCTGCAGTGCATTCATCAAGTTTGTGCTAGCAACCGTGGCCGATGCGATTGTCTCCATGAGCTGCCCCTTCTCCTTTTCCAGGTTGAAAGGCTTCCCTTTGTTCTTCTTATCTTTCTTGAAGAGAGAGGAACTCGGAGTGGGTGAAGGACCCAACGTCACGGGCCTGCTGGAGGAAGATGATGGCGCTCCCAAGGACTGCTTCCTTGGCCTGCTCGTTACAGGCGAGGTCGGAGTCTCGTTCGCAACTTCGGCCTCGGTTTCCCTAACAACCCGTGACTGATGCGGTTGAGGACGGCTCGTTCGTGGCAGCTGTTTATAGAGTGTTGCGATACGTTCTAGTCCGGGCGTCCCCTTGTATGCGACTGCCCATTGTTTGAAAAGAACATTAACTTTGTCCCTCACGTCCTTGTCGACCATGTCGTCTTTTGCGAGTAACCTTAGCCGCTCTAGGAGGGGCTCATCGGCGAAGGTCTTCTGGAATCGCGAACCAGCATTTTGGATCAAGGCATCCAGTATGATGAGTGCGCGGAGTTGCCGGTGCACGTTCCCGTACTTCCTAATACCAGATTAGACAAAGGAATATGCCACATACATCGACGTACA
The DNA here is from genome assembly GCA_019022765.1 of Westerdykella sp. P71. NCBI lineage: Eukaryota > Fungi > Ascomycota > Dothideomycetes > Pleosporales > Sporormiaceae > Westerdykella > Westerdykella sp. P71. The sequence goes on from JAFHBW010000009.1 coordinate 110,987, forward strand.
GCTTCTTTCGGATCGCTCGGGCAGCTTCCGTGGGTCCGGTTTCCTGGATGCGGATCACCTCAATGAGATCGACCACGCCCCCCAAATCTAGCCATATCAGTACGTTGCGAGGCAGGTATCTAGCAACTACGAACCGTTTTCTTCATATTGTTCGGAGGTCAACCTATCAATGCTGACCGTAATGGCCGAATAGACGTGTCTCTGCATCAACATCGTCAGCGGGTTATACTGTCTCAAGCAATTTTAGGGAGCATTTTCTCCCCAATCTGAGGACGATAAATGTGTGGTGTCACTCCACCAAGTGATATATCAACAAGCAGGTACTGGTTTCATACACGAATTTGGGACCAAATCACTCCAGTTCGTTTCGTGGTACCAGTAGCCGATCGGCCGTTTCTGGAAGCCAGGTACTGGCATTGACCACATTGTCCAGTACAAACCTCAGTCCCAGATACTGATAAGAACCGGTGCAAATGGGGTAATGCTACAAAAGTACGGGAGGAGGCATAGTCCCCCAAATAGACAAATGTTCGAGCTTACCGGCATAGCGAAAGGTGGCGTCCACGCTGGCGAAACTGACGTGTTACAGTCGCTTCAAGAGCACTTGGGGCGGGGAGACCGTATCGGACTATATAATCCAGGCGTCGGTGTGCGGTTTGGTTGCTGATGGCAGGAAATGTTGAATCGTTCTGGGTTACGCTCTCTGATAAGGTGCGCTGGTCCTGTGCGAGCCTCCAGTATTTGCCAGTTGAGGTCGATGTAGTCGTTATGTAAGGACAAACGGGGAATATGTGGTCACGGTGAGGGTTCCCAGTCGCGTCCGAAGATCGTAGGTCGAGGAAGCATGCTGTGAGTGTTGCAGCGGGGGGTGGGGTGAGCCTTGGCCATGAAGGAGCTTGGGCCAGGCGGACCAGCGGCTGGCGTGTGCGTCATCCATCCATCGCGTTGATTCACATGTCTCGACTTTTCCTCCTCGCTTCACCTTCACCTTCACCCTCACCATAGCTTTCATCATCGCTCTACGACTATCATCATTCTCAATCGAGCATAGCTCTTCTCTTCAACCACGTCTTTGATGGCCTGGACTTTCACATGAGGGACAGTATGGCGCTGGACAATTCGGCCGTCGATAGTGAATGTGACAAAGCGTGAGCCCATGTGCACACAATCCACATCACGCGTCCACCACTTATCCTTGCCATTCTACCTCTGCCGATGAGAATCCAAACGAAAGTAAGCTAACCTGGACTGACCACAGGGCACGCAGTCCGTTTACTGGGCTCTCCGGCTTTGTTGCCATCAACTCACCTCCACGTGAAGCATTACCAACGCAGCTCGCCGATCATGCCATTTATACGCCTGGCTCCGAACGCCATCTTAATATAACAGTCGCGAACTACCTGGGCCGCGGTGCTGACTCGGACTCTTCAAGGTTCCTACCGTCCTCCCCACCGCTTCCTGCACCAGCAACGAAACGCCCACGGGTTAAGAAGGGCAATGGCAACGAAGGCGGAACCAGGAAGGAGCACAAGGCTTCGAGGAAAAACCCCACTGCTGGACCGAAACAAAAGCAAATATCGGACGATTTCCCTGTGACGAAATCAATGCATGGGCTAACTCCAGTTGACACTCCAAAACCTCTGGACGCGGGATTGCTTGAGATGACTGTTCAAGGCACGAATTACTGTGATCCAACAGGTTATGCTTGCCATAATGCGACCTCGGACCTTTCCGGGGGCCTTGGTCTTAGGACCAGCGGGAAGACCCAATCCGATGATCAAGATACTCAATATTACTCCGCTATGAGTCTCCAAAGCTCTCATGTGGACAAGACCGCCGCCCGCACATCGCTGCCGAATATTAAGGATTCCGTTGTTTCGTCCCCTGATGATGAGGCGTTTGACGACGATATTGATGAAGAAGAGCTCCTGATGCTTATGGACCGTACCGATGTTTGCAGTGACCCAGTGAACCGGAGCGATGGGCTTGAGAATCTCCCAACAGACTCGGACGCTTCTCATCCTTTCAGCGTTCAAGCGCACCTTCCTTCAGACCACGTGACACTGTCGGTTTCCTTGAACAGCGATCGTCCGTTGGACGAGTTGGATGTGAAACCTATCGTGAGGACTCCATTTCCAGAGCATGTCAAAGATCGGTCACCTCTCATCGGCCTCAGCGCAGACTGCGTTTTGAGGACTTGTTTCCGAATAGGGGAGGCTCTTAATGCTGGGCGAAGCGCTACCAGGAATGGTAGGAATGTCATCGTGGAACTCTATGCCAGAGTGCTGAAGTCGGAGCGCAACAATGCTGTTCAACATTTTCTTCTTGGCGACTTATTCCATTCGAATAAACCATATATCGAAGCCGATTATAGTGCAGCAATCTGGCAGTCCGTCCAACTCTACGAACTTGACAGCCGTGTCTTTTTAGGGGAGGGTAACAGAATGTGTCGATGTATATTGGTCTTCAAGAGCAACGGAAAAGAATGTGTCCCAACTATTCTCAATATTTGGGCGGCCAAAAAGGAGGATATCATGTGGGTGGAAGGCATTGTCAATGCATAAGGAGCGGAATATTTGATGCCTGGCATTCCACTGTGATATTGGGATAGATCGCACATCCTGTAGATGTAAAGAGCTTCTAATACACTGCCACTTGTCCATGCCTTATCTAGCAATACGTAAGTAGATCCTAAAAGTGCACACCGCTAACTGCGCAGGAGTTCTGCAGTTACAGAATACCATTCCGTAGGAGCATCTTACCTGCACTCTGTTATTGCAGGTAGGGAATCAAGCTTGCGAGATTTGTTAGAAAGTGCGACACTTCTTCTGTCACTCTGGTGATTAGACAGAAAGTTCTGCGTACTCTCGTTTTCAGTGCGCCTAAATGCATCTGACGTCGTACAATCGCCTCATCACGTGATGATCCCCGCTTCACTGGCTTGGCGCTCACTTTCCAGTGAATGAAGATGCATGGACGGTAGCTCTGTCAATCCTTTCCCAAATATGTCGACTTGCCATAATTGCGCGGGATACTCACAGTTCCGCATCCAAAGCGCTGAAAAATGATGCCTGAGTTGTCGGTGCCGGCCATCGAGGCCATGATCAAAAGCGGACTCGTACCGCACCAGGCTACGGACGCGGAGACGGGTGGAAATCTGGAGGCCTCTACGGAGACACCGATGCAAACACCTCAGAAACTACACAAGACACGCTCCCTTTCCGATAGCGCACCGCAACTGTCCCCTTCTCCGAAGTTTCGCGAACCGTTACGCGCCTCAAAGGATGACCACAGTGTGCTCTCCAGCCCCCATACGCCCCGGCGACCGGAATTCTTCGCGAAAGGCCTTCAATTGAAGATGCCAGATTTCAAAGAGATGGGAATGCCTAGTCCCGCCCATCTTGCACAGCGCGTTCCGCTCTCACCGCAATTAGACGCCCACAACACATATGCCTCTCCCGCAACACTCCTACCACGCCGCTCGCGAGGCGCCGAATTCTCGCGAGCATGCACAAACCTGCACCACTCGACCCTCGCCGATCACTCGTCACCGGACTCTTCACCCACGATCACACAGAAAGGGATGATGATACCTTCGAAGAAGTCGCGGGCAAACTCCATGATCATGGACTCACCGAATGTGAATTACCCTGCGTGGGGTATAGGCAATGGTGAAAGAACAGCGCCTTCCAGCTCACTGGGCAGTATAAGTATGATGGACGCGGACTCCAGCTCCAGCTCGGACGACGCGGATACAATGGACCCGGACGACAACGAGGACCCCATGCTCATGACTCCCCAGGCAACAAGGCCCAATCCTTTCTCGGCTTCAACACCTGGAAACAACCCCAACGCTTGGGCGAACATGTTTTCTCCGGGTGGGGCACCTACGTTTATGAGCATACAGCGGAGAAGGTTAGGCAAGGGTCGTAGTCGCAAGAGTTCAAGTTCTGCAAGCGGACACAGTTCACTGGCAAGCCCCGTTCCTGGGTCACCGCCGAACGGGAAGGCTGAGGGATATTTCGCACGGGAGGCGGTCATGCGCAAGACGGGTTCGCGAAGAGAAAGCCTGTCGCTGTTCACAAACGATCTCCATATATCATCAGGCAACGACAGCGGAGACGAGGCGGCGACGATTCCCCAGACGCCCGGTGTGGTTCGCCGACCAGTAACGCGGAGGGGTAATCTACTGGTAAGCTTGAGTTTACCTCACGAGTGGGTCCGGTATTAACACGCGCAGCCCAAATCACGTCAGTTTGGCAGGATCAAAGCCGAGCTGTTTGAAGAAGCAGCACCTATTGACAGCGAAGCACGACGAGAAGCCGAGATCATCCGTCAAGTGCGGGAGGCTGATGTTGAGGTTGAGCGGCCTTCCGTGACCGCACAGTCGTCGCCGGCCCTTCTTCCTACTGTGCCGGGGCTGGAAGGCCTTTTGGAAGGAGTACCCGAAGAGGAGAGCGAGAGCAATATGAGTGTGGATAGCTCGTCAACCAAAGGGCTTTTCGGAACATTCAATCTTGGGCAAGCGAGGAATGCCGCCGGCGGACGAAACTATTTCAATATGGATCATCCCGCTCAGACTCCTCCACCTCAGTATCCGCGCGCTGGGTCCATAGCCGTCAGCGACGATATCAGCATGGATTCGCCTTCGGTATCATCGACATCTACATCGTTAGCGTCGCTGAGCGCCACTGTGCGACCCGATTTCAATGCTCCTGTTGGCTGGGCTTCGAGATCATCAACTCCACAACCGTTCGCACCCCCATCTGCCGCAGATGGTCTGAAGAAGTCGAACAAACGCCGTCGCGACGATGACTTGGATGGCAACTCCCTCAAACGACGGGCAGTCTCGCCTGGCGTGAGCCTGCAGAATAGTCCGGTCTTATCGCAGTCGCCAGCACAACGAGACAGCGGTCTGTGGGGGGCCGCTACCAAGGCGAGCAGGGAACACGCCGCGCTGTTTGGACCGGGTGAGAGACCGAGTAATGGTACGGAACCGGCTAAGACTCCTTCAATGGGTCCAAAACGGATAGGACTTCAGGGAATGACGGATACCAGTGATGGGCTTATGAAGATGAGCATAGAGTGAGGGCTTGGTGGGCTTTCTTCCTTTTGGTGTTTCATTCCTTATATCTATCATTTTTCAAAGTTAGCGTGGAGTTGGGGTACATCACGGGTATGGACCGGGCATGGTCTACGGCGTTTTAAGGTGCAAGGAAGCATCACTCCAAAATCTCTAGTCCCGATATCCAGGCCGGATGGTTTTACTTCACGACTTACTTTCAGCCCTAAATGTGCCATCTTCCTTCCAGCAGGCTTAATAGACGGTGCCAGCTAATATAAACTTGCCTTTGAGGCAGATTACACTTTTATTTCACTGTTCGTGCTGAAGTATGGATTGCTCACCCGAGTGACAGGAAAAATATTGGTCTACCTAGCAAATAGTGTCACCTTGATCTCCTAGCAGAATAGCAGAGCACAGGGAAGTGGCTCTCAGGGGCTTGTATTCTATGAATACAGACAATCTTGCGCAGTGGAGAGGTGTGCAATTTTCCTAATCTGCTTATAGATTAGATAGATGGGTTATCTCTCGATATCCCGACCTCCGAGCCCTCGGGCCAATCAGTTCCGCGTGGAAAACAACTTCACTTCCTACGAACAAAACTTCCATCATCCCACCCCACCACAATGAACACAATCGCACCCCCTCCCCCACCTCCCCAAAGCTTCAAAAAGCTGCCTCCCCGTCAAAAGGCGCTGGGTCTCCTCCTCGGCGTCGTCGGCGGCGGCATCGTCAACGTCTCTCTCGGTTACGCAGCTTTCTCCTACTGGACGCGCAACACCACATTCGTACCCTACGACACCTCCGCCCCCGATTTCTCGACGTCGACGTTCCAGAAACACAATCCCGCGTCCAACCCTCCCGTCTGTATCGACCATGCGGTTCGCACGGTGCCACTGGCGCAATTGAAGACGCGGGATCAGAGGCAATTGACGACGGATTTTTGCAGGGGCGTGTGGGGAGGAATGGGGTATGCGTACCAGAGACGGTATCTGGAGAAGAAGTATAGGGGACTCCAGGGGAGGGAGCGCCATTTGTGGGACAGGAAAGATCTGTTGAGGAATGATTATGAGGTTGGCACGAAAATAACGGATCATTTCGAGGTGGTGGAGCATACCCCAGAGAAGGTAGGATAATTTTTTTGACGAGCGTATGGCGGATTAGGCTGACTGAAATCCACAGGTTATTGTTCGATGCGGTGACAGCCCTCTGAATACGGACCATAGGTCCAGCGACGGACTTTTCTCGATGGAAGTTACGACGGACGAGAAATCGGAGACCGCGACTTTCCATCTCAAGAGCGTGTTTGTGGATACGACGCCCAACGGTAAGGATTCGCGGCCGCTTCCCTGGAGATTCCAGTTCGCGCATCGCTTGTATACGAAGCTGTGGATGGAAACGGCGATCAAGAACGTGATGAAGTAGGAGGCATGGACATCAAAGCAGGTGTGCTCCAAAGTTCCTCCTCGTGTAGATTGCTCTGTATTTATATTTCTTCGTAGCGGGGTGTCCCTCTCAACCAAACATCATTCCGCTCGCTCAGAATTTCCATCCCCGCTTATAGCCACATTTTTACCACCAATATCCAGAACCATACCTGCGACCATGTCTTCTTCCAGTCAGTTGCAGCAGCTCGAGCCCAAGCAACAATCCGACCCGGCTCTTCCTCACGGCGATGCACCAACCCAATCACAACCTCAATCTCAATCTCAAGCTCAAGCTCAAGCTCAAGCTCCAGCTCCAGCTCAGCCCGCTCCCGGTCCCGCTCAGGCCGCTGCACAACCTCAAGGTCAGCCCAACCCAGCGGCAGGACAGCAGAACCCTCCCGTCATTTTGGGGAATCTTGCACTCTATCGACTTGCGGGAAGGCAGTGGTTGCGCAAGCATGGCTGGAAAATACCCTTCGTCGTTGTCGCTGCGTTTACCGTTCCGTCGGCTGTCGTGTTCTGGATAAAGCATTCGTGAAAGGAGGGCCCAGGCATCTAACGCTCCCGGGGGCTGTTTCCTAAGGGGTGAAAGTCGACATGTTTTGGAAGCGGGATACAGATTGTTTGAGGTAGAGTACTGTTCTTGGGCTCAGGCGAAGGTATTGCAGGAAATTCATCGGTTATGCTTGTTTGAATTCTTGGTATATCTGCACCGCCGCCTTGTTCCAAAAGTGAATCTATCCTGATGATCGTGCTCTCATGACTTCAAAACGGGACTAGAGACGCTCTACCGCGACCGTCCACCCCCAATATCTTGCCCGACACGATACCCCGAGATCTTCTCCCACTCAATCTTCTGCCTCGTGATCGGTAGCTGTCTCCTCAACGCCTTGAATGCACCCTCACTCAGACTAGAGAACGCCTTGTTCAAGTCCTCCTGATACTTCTTCTCCGCCGCCGCAATCTGCCGCACAACCTCTGTTGCGCTCGCATTCGCCCCAACGCTCGACGAAACATCCTTATTGGTCAGCAACCGCACGTTGCCATCCTCGTAGTAGTGAACATCGACCTTGATAGCGCCTGTGAGCGAACCCGAGGACGGATCGTAGATGTACGAGGAGCGCCAGCGGCCGTTCCAGAAGTTGGATGGGGAGTACTTGTTGGCAACGGTGACGATGGCGAGCTGGGTATCGTCTTCGACGGGGTAGACGCCGAGGCTGGATTTCGGGTAGTGCTCGGACGCGTGGGTGTTTAGTGATTTTACTAGGCTCTTCCTACGTGGTGTCAGAGCCTGTCTGTTCTTCACTCGGTCGTGCGTGTCTTACACAAGGTCTGCGTGGTTGGAGTCTAGCACGTACGACTGCACGTTGCTAGCCCTCTGCGTGCTGTGGTCGAACTCAAAGGAACTCTGGCTTTCGACGTCGTAGTAGCGGCCATCGCCTAGCCGGTTGTGTTCGCTGACGAGCACCTCGGTGCTGCCTCCGGGGAGCTTCACGGTCGCGAATTGGGACTCGTTGTACTTCTCGAAGGCGGGGTTGAGCTCGCTGTGGACGGAGTCGTCGCCGAGGATCGATTTAATCGCTGGAATGGGTCAGACTTGGGACATGTAGGTGTATGAAGCGCAAGCTCGCGCCGTGTGGTGTCCGTACCTTTGGTGACATCCGTGAGCTGTGTATTGTTAGCTACGGTCCGGGAAGAGATTGGAACCACGAACCTCGCCAGGCGGCGTGCTCTCAATAAAGGACGACAATGCTGCAGATCGGGACATCGTGAAATATGTGATTACGCCTATCTTGAGGGAGGAACAAGATCCCGAGCTGATTGATGCAGGTGAGGTCTACCTGAGACGCCGCGATGCGGGGTCTTGGCGCGGGTCTCATTTGCAGGGGTGAGCTTCAGAGTCCGTGAGGGGCGGACGCCAAGTATAAATGGAACATAGGAATGAGATACTTGTATTGACTCCGCGCCTTACACACCTGTTTACACGGCGTGTCCTTGGCCCCTCACGGAACAGAAAATGTTATGTGAGGACACCATCGAGCTCTAGTGGGGATTCTGGAATGTACCTGGACGACGACGGATAGAAACTGTCGAGTTGTGTCCAGCTAGTAAGCAACGTCATGGCTGAGTCCATTCCCTCAGAAGAAAGCACATATATCTCCAGCTGAAGTCGGTCACGGTGCGTTTGAATCCGTATTGGGTTCTGCCATAATACTGACATCTCGTACTCGTCTAACAGCAAGTGTGGAGCACGATTGGCCAAAGGACTATAGCCAACATTTCAGCCTGGCCTACTGGCATCAGAAGATCAGAACGTGGCCCCCGTTGGCTTGAAACAAAAGGTGTAATCTATTGGGGACTGAGAACCTCGGAAGCCTTTGAGATGTAGTGTAACCCAGCTGACCGCCTGCTCGAGCCGCCTTGCTTATCGGCTTCTACTCGGTGGGCACTCTTCGCCTACTCTAGCCCCTCATCTTCCTGTCACGATCCCTACTAGTGTTGTGTTAAACCATCTTGGATCCATATTAGTACCGTTGTTAAACCATATCACTATCGCGCTAGTGCCGTGTAAACAACGATGCGCCTCCTAAACGTCACCACGCGGTGCCTCGAAGAATACTTCAACGAGATCCCAGAATACGCAACGCTCTCGCACACCTGGGGAACGGGCGAGGTGACCTTCCAAGATTTGCAGTCGGGCGTGTATGACCACTTGGAGGGTTTTTCGAAAGTTGACAACTGCTGCCGCGTAGCGAAGGAAGCTGGCGTTAATTATGTCTGGATCGACACTTGCTGCATAGATAAGAGCAACAGCTCAGAGCTTCAGGAGGCCATAAACTCCATGTTTAAGTGGTATCAAAGCTCGTCTGTCTGCTATGTTTATCTTGCCGACGTTGCCATGGGCGAGACTATGTCGAACCCGGGTCCTTCCATCGCACAAAGCCGGTGGTTTACGCGTGGCTGGACCTTACAAGAGCTGCTTGCTCCCCGGTATCACTCTTTCTACAATCAAAACTGGGACTGGATCGGGAGTTTATCGCCTGGAGACACGGACACGGCCAAAGTCATTGGGCGAATAACAGGTATCGACTTTTGGTGCTTGTTGAAGGATTCTTCAATTCAAAAGGCCAGCATAGCCGAGAGGATGTCCTGGGCTGCTCACAGATCCACCACAAGAGAAGAAGATATGGCGTACTGCTTACTCGGCATTTTCGATGTCAACATACCACTGCTGTATGGAGAGGGAGAGAAGGCCTTCGTAAGATTGCAGGAGGAAATCATCAGGAGGTCTGATGATGAAACCATTTTTTCATGGCATTATGGATTTCCGATCGGAGAATGTCCTCATGGTGGCCTATATGCCAGATCGCCAAGGTGTTTCGCACAATGCGGTACCCTAGTACAGGGACCCACTGTAGGAGCCGAACAGAAGCACTACTCTCTAACGAATAAAGGGCTCTACATCAAGCCCAGCTTATACCGATTCGGTACCTCGGAAACCTGCCTCATAATCTTGAACTGCACCCAGGCGGACAAGCTTTATTCCTGGCCAAGAAGGCTGCTTGCGGTTCCCGTAGTCACGCATGCCGGTGGTGAAACACATTCTAAGGGGACGCAGTATTGGAGACCGGAGGGTAGTGTTCCGTTCTTCATGGACTGGGCCAGATTAGCGGATCCTTCATTGAAGCAGCTGTACCTGCGTTACGAGGAATCGAACGACCACCCTTATACGACTTACGTCGATTTGCAGAATCTTGAGAGTCTCCCAGTTCGCTTGACATATGTCTACCCACCACATTCACTGGCGGTGAAAAGACAGAAACCACCAGAGGCCGCGAGAGAGACTTTGGACGAGGGAGCCACGAAGGAATTTCATCTCGTTCTGCAGTCCATGCCTGACGGAAAATCATTTCTCCTAAGAATAGCGTTCGAGTACGGTATGCGAGGTCTCGGCCATTACCGTCCGGCTTTCTACCCGTACGTATCGTACACAGTCCTGGAGGACGCGAGAGATATTGAAAGATTCCGGTATTATCCCCTGGACTTCGTTGGGAGTGTAATGCGGTGGGAGTCTGGAGCCCTCGTTATCAATGGTAGGTATGTCAAGGTCAATTTCCAGCTTGCTGAACATCTTCTTGTCAAGTTTCCGGTTCTATCTTTTCAGGAAATGTACTGATTCACTCGAATGTTTGCATTGGTCGTCTGGTCTTTGCAGGGTTACGCGTCTTTGAGCTCATATAGGACAAAATCAACGGGCGGACTCGTACACGTGCTCATGTGGAACCATTGCTTACGTGTGCATCTGGAATTTGACGGTAGTAGGGGCTCACCCCGCTTTTAGCCAACCTTCCCCAGGAGTTCCTCTACTTTCATGGCAATGCCCAACAGTTGCTCTTCCTCAAATTTCCGACCCATCAACTGAACACAGACCGGGGCACCGTCGTATGTGTCTGCATTGTCTTTGTCAAGCAGGGTTAGCAACGTATTTCATTTCCATAATCGTGGAAGAGAGTTACATACATGCTTTCCAATTGATTTCGTCCTCGGGCGTCAAAGGTCTGAAGTTAACGTCGGGTACATCAATGCCTTTGTCCGCTTTTGTCACTGGAAGGACCGCACTGGTAAAGTCGAGCAAATTTACGAACTCCGTGTAGCCTATGGAGATTTAGAAACGAAACGGTGGAGCGGACCTAAGTACTGACCGTAATGATAAAACTCGCCGGGAACGACGGCCGCATGTGGGGCGGCTGGTAGAATGACCGCATCGACGGCTCGTCCCGTTCTCGTGTATTTGATCGTAGAGGCCCAGTACTCCAGATATTTGGCCACGTACGCTTTATGCTTCAAGCCGATATCGAGAAGCTCAAGAGTTGGAATAGGTTTTTTGGGTCCATTCCCGAACCGTTCAGAAACTTGGGGAATCAGAGGTTCATGCAGAATGTTCAACTGTTGCCAGACGTCGTCGCCGCCATCAGTGTCCAGAATGGTGTCCTTCGATTATTAACCATATTCACGGTCACGCAATCAGGTTATCCTCACATGCAAGTCCAAAGCTTCTTTATGCGACGGTGGTTCCCACTCAATAACCTGACTGATGTTAAAATATTACTCCTCGACGCAAAATGAAAGACGTACTGTGTGGCCAGCGCTTTTAACAGCATCGACAACCATTTGAATTCCCCTCGCAATTGGAGGATGAGGCTGCACCATCCTGTCGTTCCGGAGGAGTGCAAAGCACAGCTTACCGTCTATAGTCTCCTTTTCCTTTCGCCAAGGCATGGGCACAACGGACGGATCGCGGAACCAAGGCTCTGTTGAAAGCAAAGATGTCATTATCAGTTTCAGACCAAGCAGTGATGTCGCCATGAAACCGATTGCAGATGGACACATGCTTTGACCGGGAGACTAGCGGTATAGTGTTAGCAATACCCTTTCCAGGCATCGGGTTGAACCCACAGAATTTGCAACTGTTCGATAGGAGAACCGCTGCCATGATGGCTTGATAGAGCAGGTTCCGCAGAACGCGGCAGGGATTCGAACAGATCCGCCTATTCCAACACATAGTCAGAAGCGTTCATTGAGGTGGCAGATTGAGGTTGGCTGGATTATAATTCACGCTTACCAATATCAGTGCCGACTCCGACATTGCTTGCCCCGAGTGCCAGCAATGCTCCTTCACCTCCGCTTGAGCCGCCGCACGATAACAGCTGATTTCTTGGATTCATGGTGCATCCGATCAGATTATTAACCGTTTCGCCTACGAGAAGAGTCTGCGGGCAGCTAGTCTTGGGCCAAGTTAGCACGCATACAGAAAGAGGGACGCCTGGGGGACATACCTTGCAATACAGAACGGCCCCAACGCTGTGCAACTCTTCCACCAACTGGCTTTCGTCATGAAACTCCCTTCCAGTCCCTCTCTTGCCTTCAAAGGTACCCACCCAACCCACGTAACCCATCGTGGTTTCGGCATACTTGACGTGAAATTGATCTTTTAAACTCACGGGAACACCGTGCATAGGACCGATAAATTCCCCAGTCTCCTTCAAGTATTCGTCGAGTTTCACCGCCTGTTCGATTGCGGCGTCAAAGAATATCTCGTGCAGGCAATTGTTCTGGTAAACGAAGATTCCGTCAGCATAAATTAAATTCCAAAAGGGAATTCAATTGATCACGCACCAGCTGGTGGGCAAATGCGGCTCGTTTACAGTATGCCAATGAAACCTCCTCGGCGGAATATTGGCGGCTCCTAATGTAGTGCACCAGCTGGGCGGTTGGGGCTTCCGTGATGGTCACCTCTTTCTCGTTCAGAAGTGAACGAATGAAGGGGCCTGTGATATTCCGAATTGAGGCTGCTTCTTTGAGTACGGCTTCAGGGAGGATCCATTCCGGGGGGATTTTAGCGAGAGTGGCTTTGGTCTTTTTCCAGGCAACGCACTGCCACTCTTGCGCCAACATGGTTGCTTCAGACTGGATGAAGGAAGGCTGCAAAGTAGGCCGAAAGGAACAGAACCGCACCGTAGCTGCAGCTTGATTTTGACCACAAAATGAGGCGGAGTGATGGTATGCCTCTTAAGTATTTTGCCGCTGAAGCAGGTGCGACGACTGCTTAGTGAACAAACGATACGGAAGGCCTCTGATTGGCCCGGCGAGAAACAACAATAATCATCGGTGAAGGCTCGCCGGTCGGCGAAGCCATCGCTTCGGATCCATCACTGTCAGCTGCGGCACCGTACAGCAGGGTGTACCACCAGCTCTGCCTATGATATTGAACGTTACTGGGGGTCGCCGCCCATCTCAGCTGCGACGGGAGAACGCCCCACCCTGCTACTCATACACAGTATATATGTGAGCGACTGCAACTTACGACCTTACAAGCTGCCGTTCTTATCTGTCGCATCATAACCTGCTTTCTCTTTAGTTGTACGAATTAGAACGCCTTCCATATTGATCGTTTTCGTCGACCGGGCGGCCATGTACCCTATCCCGCCTGCCCTGTCATCACTGGACGAGGCTGAGCGCCGCGACCGTGATGGCTTCTATCAGGATCATACTTCCGCTCTTCCTTATGATTCAGCTTCCCTCCCTCTGGGATTTCAACCAAGACCTGTGTACTGGCCCGATGATCCGGACCCTTTTCTGCTAGCGGCTGCTCCGACTCACAGTGCCATGCTTCCCCATAACGCTCAAGCCGCCCAGTACACAAACCCTGCATTCTCGCATCAAAATCGGCATTTTTCTAGTTCGTACGAGTTCATTCCGACTCCTCCCTTCTCGGGTGTTCCTCCCAATGGCTTCCCAGATGAGGTCGCTCACCACCCAAGGCGTTTCGCGCCAAGTTCGGATGGATCCGATTTCACTTCCGTTGACCGGCCTCGACATAGTGATATTGAGTCGAATACGACTGGGAACGCTATAGAGCAGCTCTTGTCCATTGTCAGCAACCTGAAGGATGGTGGCGAGCTCGCTGAGACGGACTCTTTGAAACTCCAGCTTCTCGAAAAAGACCTCCTCATTGCCCAGTTGCGCAACAGGCTACAGGAGGGTGAGGTACTTTCATCAACACCCCAACTCAGAGCCCCCGCTAAGCTGCCAATAGAGATCCCAACGCCGACCCAAAGCCACCCTCCCGCGCAATACGACACTTAACTTCAATCCCCACAGACCTCTTCAATCTTCTGTGTCTCATGCTATACCCCAATCTAACGCACAAAGAGTGTCGAAAAGTCGAGCTGCTTTCACGGACATGAGGCGCAAAGAAACAGCAATGACAAGAAGGATTGGCGCTTGTTTCTATTGTCGAAAGAGAAAAGAGCGGGTAAGCCTGTTTTTACGTCAGCATTGTTGTAGCTTAACATTGTTTCCAGTGCACCACTTCCCCGCTGGATCCAACGGGCCAGTGCTTGGCCTGTGCTGCATTAAATGTGTCCATCCATCGCGTCCCTTGCCTTAGGACCCGTATTCCTCAAGTATCTATTTTCCGGACGCGTAAGTGAGAACTGAATTACTTTGCGGGACCGTACTAATTTCAGCAGAGACCACCGAGAAAGATACTTGGACTCTCCGACCAGAGATATACCGCACAAGTGAACTTTCTACTGTTCTTTATGCCAATGTCAAAGTCATCGAAATAACGCAAGATGCCGGCGAGCCGCTTAGTGTGTCTGTATCAGAGTTCATTCCCGTTGAAGGTGACGAGACATCCTATAAGTGGGAGTTTGACGGTGTCGAAATTGAACTTCCCATGCCGTGCTTTGCGATCACGAACGTCCTAGAAACCAAGGCGGCTTTGGAATCTTACATAGTTAAGAACACTAACAGTTTCGTGGAACATTTCACTGCGAAGAGCTCTAAGCTTGTGTGGACTACTTTTCAGATGGCCATGAAGAGGGCACGCTACGGAAACGTATGTCAGCTCCATTCTCTGCCCATCCCATATACTAATGCGCGTGCTAGTGTCCCCTGCTTCAAAAGCTGCTCTCTTTATGGGTGGCGTCAAGACTCATCGAGGAACCTTGGCGAATTTGTAGCGAGGAGACCCTCGGTGTGACCCTTGAAGATACGGCCGGCACCCCATATCAGGGGAAGATCCCGGTTCCACCCGTCATGGATTCGCAGTTTGATCAGATCATCATTCAATCAATACTGAAACCCCTGCGCGCTGAAGTGCTTAGAATGCTAGACGTCAAAATCAGTCGGGCCAAAAAGGAGGACTGGTTTGAGACCTATCTAAGCGTCTTCCTGTTGCTCAATAACATCGAGATAGCAACGGCGCACGACCACGAGTTCGCAACCTTCCATGGCCATGTGGTATTTTCCCCTTCCATCCTTTCTCATTTTCCGGGCGAATGATCTATCCATAGAGAACTGACTGACAATCCATAGACTCCCGGAAGAGGCAGTAGATTCGAGGACTACAAGCTTGTCGAATCATATTTCCATGGCGCACAAGTCATTATCGCCCACTTCCGTGACGCTATTGGTGGACATCTGCCGTTTCAGCCCAACTGGGCGGGCCAGATGCCATCTCTTGATGAAGAAGAGGTGGAATACTTGACCTTAATGAGGTCGGAACTTTCTCGCATGAGTAAGTTCAATACTCCATTGCGATTGTAGGCATTGAGGGGTTAACTTCTAATAGGATCGTCGTTGATCTCACTCCGCGCCAACCACAAGTATGAGTCCATGCTTTATTGGTGCCATCAGCTTTTCTATGGCACTTGGGATTCTTCGCAAGTGATCATTCGAGAGTTAGAAGATGGCGAAGAAGATATTGGTTCGGATAACACCTTGGACGGATCGGCCAATTGACAATCTCGAAAGGAGCTAGCTGAGTGAGTGCAACCTCACCAATGGAGGCTATAATATTGACATAAATCATTCTTAGAAAGAGCATGATTGGAGTTCGAAAACCTATGATATCCTAAGCTACAGAGCAATTTAATAATCAGATCCCAACACCATTGAAATTGCTTCCGTGGAGCCAACACACAGAAGTGATCAGCTACATCTTTGCCAACCCTCAACCGATACAGGACGTCCGGCGCTTAATAACGTGATGGAAGTCATGTGTCATCTCCCAGACCGGCTCAAATCGATCACCATAATGAGCTTCCCAGCGTTCTCGGAGGCTGACTGGCGTTGCCCATGCAAGCTTCTCGTTGCGAACCCATAAGCGAATCATATGGCGTTGCGCGACGTTCTGTTCATCGTCAAAAGCTTCCCGGGCATGCAGCAAACCCAGGTTGTTAATGAACTGTATATCGCCTTTTTCGAGCTGCAGGGCGATGGAGTGCTTCAAAGCCACAAAGTGAACAGCATCAAGGGCTTCGGCTTGTGCCTCAGTCAATGGGGGAATATGCGGGTCCCGAGGTGCACTCGCGGACCCGGTTAATGGGCGGCGGGAGAAGCACGACGAAATCCTTCCAGTATCTCCGTCGTGGAACAGAATTGGACGGCGATAGAACGTTGGTGGATCGGAATGGCTAATCGCACGCTCTGTATCAGCCAATACCCATGGTCAGGTTCATTGGGCGTGAGAACTTACGCATCGAAAGGCCAGGCATTTTCGGACAAAATGTGAATGAGGTCTGGTCTCGACTGGGCTATTTCATTGTAGACGTATGCAGTAGAAGCTAGCATACTACGGCCGCCAGTCCTTGAGCGGTCCATCGCATACATGCAAAGTACATCACATGTATCATTATGGAAGGGCTGTAGGAAGTTATAAGAGGTAAGTAAGCCCCTCGGCATTTTTAAACATACCTGAGCATTGTTGGTGTAGGGAGATTGCCGAATATCGTCTGGTGCCACCGCTTTCCCGACGTCTTTCACATGGACTGGCAGTCACGTTAGTCCAAATATCCTTTATGTTTACGGGATTTTATGTTCTCACTCAGCACATTGCCATCATCATCCTGGACTCCTCTTTTCTCGCCAATGTAGGAAGCAATTCCGGCGTACAAGATGACGTTCTCTTCCAAGGTATACCTGTCAGGATCCAAACCGCGAAGGATCAAGACCCCGCGCCCATTATGGATTTCATGCGCGAAAGCCTCAAGACGTGGGCGTAACCCCGGAAGTGGGAATGTCTCGGGGGAAATATCGTCCTTTGTCAGAGAACGCCCTGCGACTTGTTATTTCGGCAAGAGTTTAGGGATGCTAGCGAGTGTTTCCACCTTTAAAATAAACAAGGGCTTCGTCGATCTCTTCAATGTCGGCTGGAGCGAGAGTTTGGACGATTTCCTCGGTGGTGATGTCGGTCGGGGCCCAAACCATGCGAGACTGAACTTGCTGTGGAAACCCCTGAGGAAGATTTGCTTGAAGACTTTCTTCGCGCTGACGGCGCTGGGTGCGCTCTAGGTACGTCTGAAAGGACGGCACCCAATCAATATGGGGGTGCTCGCCCTGGACGATGTTGCTTGGCGCAAGGGTGAGAGCTGACATGATTCTTGGAATGGATGTGGCCGCAAATAGTACAATATAGTGGTAAATATTCTGGTAATGTACGCCTTTGGTGACAGATTCATAGTCTAGTTGCGCAAATTGACCTCAACTTATAGAACCAAAATGAGGCTCTGCGGAGAACTACGCTATACTGATAGAAGCCATGAAGGTGAAAGTAAGTGCCGACAGCATCCATTCCATGGGTACGGTATACTCCTCGGATTTATCATATGATATCGTTGGCTCTGTGTGACCACACTTTGAATCTGATTGGGAAGTTGAAGCGGGGTATCACGAGCTGGGTGAAGTGGCTGCAGATGTCGCAACGACTGGAGGACATCGTGGGAGAGCATCATAATCCTATTGGGGCCACAAAGTGGGGTAGATAAAGGCTATAGGGGAGAGTTGATACCGGCCGCATCCTTTAAATTAGTTTTCATGGTTCTATCCACATTCAATGCCGTCCAAGAGGTGAGAGATTTATTGATGAGGCTCTGCGGGATATTGGTCCATAGCAAATTGTCAGATGACGCGGGCGGTACATCAACTGTAGCAACGGCCATTTCCTACCCTGTATCTATCCTATCACGGTAGACCCTGGGGAACGCTGCTAATGCACGCTCTGCATTTTGGTACATCGTGGCGGGAAAGAGAGTAAGTTGAGGCGGCCCGTGGGGGCGGTTTACCTATGATCGTAACGCGATATCAACAATTCCCCGCCTCTTCTTTGGTCTTGTGCCCCTTTCCCGGGACGGAATGTTAATAAGTATCAACCCCATGTACTCCATGCTGGTGTTGAGAGGCACATGTCGGCGGAAGTGTCAACTCACAACACCAAGTGCATAGTGCCTAGTTGTAAAGCCTCACGCTTCTATTTGACCTTGTGCATACTCGTCTATAGTCATGGACACCAATACCTGCTTCCTTGACCTCGATCTTTATAAACTCGTGAACCAGTGCGCCGTGTTGAAGTGTTTTCCGGATGTTGGTAAGTTGGATTGGCAACAGATTTTAGCTACATTGTCTCTGACAATTCCACAGACGTAGTATGGACATACACCAGCAGGAACCCAGAGATGCGTTTTACAGAGGAAGCATTCTCCGCTCTACAGGACAGGCTGAAAGGTGACATAATATTCTGTCATAGCGGTCCACCTTTCTTATTCGGAATAATGACATTTTCTAACTTTGCAACGATCCTAAGGCTTATCAGATGTCGTAATTACGCAGGCCGAATTGGAGTATCTGGCCCAAGCCTGTCCCTATTTCCCATCGGAGTACTTGGAATATCTGGCACAATTCAGATACAACCCGGAGAACTTGACGGTCGCATTCAAGCATTGTCCTACGCAGGTCTCCAATGGTTCCAGCGAAATCATGGGAAATCTGGAAATCTCTTCTCGTGGGAAGTGGGTGGATACTACATTGTTCGAATCTGCCATTCTTCAAACCGTTTCCGAAGTGTATCACGCTCAGAATGTGGAAGATCTAAGCGAAGAGGCCATAGAAAGAAACGCCTACGCCAAAGCAGCGAAATATATCCAGAATGGCATCCGCTTCGCTGAATTCGGATCTCGTAGACGGATCTCGCTGAGAACTCAAGAGCTAGCACTCAAAGGGATGCAGCTTGCGCAAATTGAATTTGGATCGTTTGGCGATTCTGGAAAGTTTCTGGGATCCAGCAATGTACATGTTTGTCGCAAACTTGGACTTCAACCTCAGGCAACTATGTCTCATGAGTGGTTCATGGGTGTAGGCGCATATGTGGGTAATTACGAAAAATGTAATGAGATAGCGTTGAGTCATTGGGTGGAATGCTATGGACCGTGGCTAAGTGGGGATGTAAGTATAACCGCCGCATTCTTGACACTCTATCATCCTGCACCTATCTTCCTATGTCAACTAACAATCTTTTTTCAGGGAATGTTTGGACTGGCGCTTCCAGACACGTTTGGTTCCGATTTGTTTTTCAGATCGTTCAACACGCTGTTCCAGCCGCCTGTAGCCATCCCGGAGTTCAGTGGGAAGAGATATCCGCAGATTTTCTCCGGATTGCGCAATGATTCTGGGGATTCCATTGCATTCATCAAGACGGCCGAAACGCAATACAAGGCATACGGCCTGTTAGGTCAAGGGGCAGCGAGCACTTCCACGCGACCTTTGCTCATGTTCTCGGAGACCGAAGAAATACATATGGACCTATGTCTACAGTGCGATCGACGGGCGCACGAGACTGGCTTCCGCACAATGTATGCGGTCTCCCACAGTAAGGCATATTCTACTGTGCGACTTCTTTGGATCTAATGGTTCTGTAAGATGACTCTGATCTCGCCCGCCAAATGAACATGGTATTCAAGTTAAGCAAGGTGGCGGGAAGGAATGTGGTAAAGCTGAGTGACACGTTAAGCAAGGCGATCGGGGATCAAGAAACCATACAACGAATTCTCGACGTTACGACTAGACCAGATAAGGGATCACTCAACATGTTAGACAAGAAGCGCTGAAAGTGTAGAAAGCGTTCAAACCCGGAGGGAAGGGATATGAAGTGCCTCCAACGTTGCCAGAAATTCAGAAGGGGTTTCAGCGATTCCAGACTTTGAAAAGGTTTGACACAAATCCATAATTTGCTTTGAATGACTGGTCATATCACAAGGTTAACCTTATAACAAGGCTTGCCTGTGAATCATAAAGTGTGCGAAGAGAATAGGCCTATCGACGATAGTGAATTGTCTTAAAATCCACCTGCCAAATGGTGGTGATGCTGAGGGTGTAGCCACCATCAGATCTCCACACCATCTACCAAGATTTGCACCTCATTTTTCCCATAGAAACTAATGAAACCTTCGACAGCTGCGCTCTCATGCGTCGGATACTGATAATACCAGATTAAATTCTCATATTTCTTGCCATTGACGGTAATTGAAAGATAGCTGATCAGGCAATCAGCGAATTTCATTCACTCGAGCGGATGGATGGTTGCTAGTGACTTACGATGCTTCTCCTTTGTATGGGCAGGCCGTTCTTAGCTGACTCTTCTCCACGGCTCCCCAGTTCTTGATGCTTGTCGCAGGAAGGTAGTACGTCTCCGCTTGGCCTGTCTCGTTGAGTAAAACCGCGGCGTTCGACTCCGCAATGACTTCGCCATCGACCTTTACGATTACACTTTGAGAGACCGCGGTTGTGTCGATGCGCTTGTATGGGTTCTTGATGGACACAGCTATGGCTCCGTTCTCGAACCATTGGTCTATAAGGCCAAGAGTTGGTCAACTTGCTGGGTAAAGTTGTGGCAGGAGAGGAATTTTTGGGTAGGTTGGGAAGTGTGACTTACCAATCTCCTGCCGCTCAAACCTGATGAAATCCTTAAAGGGACCTTCGAGAAAGCGCACCCAGGCGGTGGATTTGTTTCCTACCGTCAGCTTCTCAATCGCAGCTTTGGATTCATTTTCGGTCGCGCTGACAATTTCAACTAAATTAAGGCCAACGGGGACCTGCGAAACGGTATTGTCGGCATCACCAGCCGCCAGTGGGCTGTTCAGGAGACCCTTGATGTCTGCATGCAGTGCTTCCGTAGGGATATAGTAACGTCCGTAGCCCTCCCCAGTCTCCCAGACTAGCATAGGCTTCGCCGAGACGGTAGTTGAAGCGATGTAAAGCCCTCCTAAAGCCAGAGTAACTTGCTTACGCGCCGTTTCGTAGCGGTGCGGGCCGTGGGAGAGGAGGTTAAGAACCGGCACAGAATTCGGGACCGCCATTTAGACGGAATCGCAGATTTCGTACTGAGGTGGATTATCCCAGAGAAAGGCGCTTATTGTGCCCCGGCTTTTGGTGAGGTGAGTGTCGACTTGATATGTATTGTGGGATTTGTAATGATTCTGATGTGTCCCTGGAGCGGGGTCTTGAGTAAAGATGTCGTGCTTACCAATGCCGATTCCTTGCCTGCCACTGCCTGCTAAAGTGACACTAGGTAGCTTACAGTCGATATAAAGCAGCCTTTCGCGAAAATGATGAATCTGGTTCCTTCTGGAAACAGGCTATTGCGATGGCAACAATGCGCTTTTCTTATTTCGTTTCTAACACGAGCACCGCTAGATAATGCGATTGTTGACTCTGGCTAATGCCAACATCTAGTCCATTATTTTTAACGCCTGTCGACTCGAGTCGGTCGAGTTTGAACACCCGTGCTCGTGAGATAGGAGCTGTCGTCCCTGCTTGATTGTGCAGATCTGACCTTAACGCACTCGTTCAATCTGCAATTGCCTAAACTGTCTCAAAGGCGAACGGATCCGACACATCAAGGAAAATCAGCTCGCTAATCCTCGCCCACCTCTCCTGTTTCTCTTGCTCACTCCCTGCCAAGAGCTCCTCTTTATTCCCCTTTTGATTGTTGGCAAATGCCCTCAGCAAAGTCTTGCTCACTTCACCCCTGTACTTCTTTCCCGCTTCCAGGTCTGTTAGCTCGCCTCCGTTGTTATTCTCATCCAACTTGGTCAGCCAAAACGTCTCCTCATAGGGCACACCAGGCTTGAACTCCTCGAACATGTCGTCCGAAGGAAACGAGTCAGGGCCTTCCCAGCACCCAATTCCCCAACCCCACTCAACCCTTTGGCCCTCTTCATCTACCACCTCCACGATCTCCTCCAGACCATGGAGTTCCTTCAACGGTGTCTTGTCCAAGCACACAGTAATGGTTTCAGCGTGGTGAGATGTAACTTCGAGCTTGAATCCGAAACGTGGTTCGCCGCTCAGGTGACAAACGCTGTCTGTAGGATTGACAGACACGGAGAACAGGAGCGGGGTCGTAGCGTTATCGAGGACAGTATATGTGATAGGCTGTTTGCCCAGGCGTACGGGTAATCCCTCGGGCGCATCCTGGTGGACCTCTCCAGGATACGCCCACGGCGCTTTATCACCATGTGCCCAGTATATTTCGTACTTGTGTCCTGGTGTAAGTAGCTGAGCCCAGAACTCGTCTCGAGGATCGAGCTTCAAGTCGAACAATCTAAGAGGTGCGCCAGCTTTGACGACTAGCTCTCCGAATTCAACGTCTTCCTGAGGAACCGAGATTTTGGTATGCGACTCGGCGTCGAAAAGCCCAAAGATGCCGCATTGGAGAGCAAGTCGGAGGCTGAAGCTTCTCGTCACGGGTTGATAGCTCGGAATGACCAGCGTGGCGGCGCTAGACGTGTCGTGCATATGAACTTTGAGGACAGGCGTGATACCGGCGAAGCCCTTTCGGCCAAGTTGAATGGACTGCCAACCGTCTAGCCAAAGGGAGATTGTAGGGTTTGGTTTTGCCATTGCAACATTGGAAGTCTCGGAGGAACTTCGCGATGATGAGATGATGACAGGAAAGAACTTCTGACAATTAGAGTTTAAACTCAGGGCGGACGGGAGCGGGGACGATGGTAAAAGCTGGGAACCGAATACCCCGTGTAATTCAGCTGTTCTCGTCAGACATATGCCTCTCTAATACTAGTCTCTCTTTTACAGTGGTAAAAGATGTGAACGACGAGTTAGATTCAGGGTCCAAGGTCGTACCAACGAACTTGTCATGATCATCGGGCGACGTCATCGGGCATTCAAGTTCGGCTAATCAACTCTCTTAGTGAAAGCATACCATGAACCTGTCTTACTCTGAAGAAAGTCAAACAGGGACTGAGGCGGAATCCTCACCTAACAAGGGAGAGCGCCTATATTGTCAGCAGTGATTTCGTGTACCTTGGGGGCACAGGGCGGATTGGGCCAAGTAAGCTGCTTCGGATACGGAGTTGTTTTGATTGGGATGTGGAAACACGTTTTGGCCCCATCGTAATGTAAAAAGCACCATCTATTGGCATATGCCGGCGCCAGCATCCGGGTGTAAGAATCATCCGCTTATTTCCAAGGCTGATGCCATGTGAAGGACCCCAAAACGTCGCATTCGGCATCCTATTTGATAGTTCCGCTTTATCAAACGCAGTGCAAAGTTCAGTGGAAGAGGTTGAGACGAGAAATGCTAACGCTCTTTCGAGCCGGACCTCGGTGCAGATGCATATACAAGATTTAACGCGAAGGTGGCCAAGGAACAAAACCTTGTATATTCCATGGGGCAGATGGAGGCGTGGTCATTCACCGACATCAACATCGGACGTAGCCCAGCTTGCTTATGCTCGAGAGTCTCCATAGATAACTTGAACAGGGACTATGTTTGGAGTTTCTCTGAGCAGACACTACCCGCTCAAGCGGTACACCGTAAGTAGTATGATTGCCATACTTGGCATTTACCGGGTAACTCTACGCAGCTCCGCGTTCATCGGAAAAACATGCGGGGATGACAGGAAGTAGAGACGGAGCGTGCACGCGGTCTGGCGCAGTAAACTATCTGGTATGTAAATGTAGTGGCGAATATAGCAGTGTATGCAACCGTTCTCGTCCATAGACTCTGATTTTGCCATTACATGACTCGAATCTCTCTATTCCTGCGAGTAGACACTGGCCTCGCCCTCGTTCGTCATCAACGACTCATATTTCGCTCGCGCGGTAACACGCTCATCTGGCCAATGCCCCCTCACAACGTGAATTCCAAACCTCAACCTCAAGTCTGCCAACCCGCAGCATGAATTAAGAAGAGCCATGAATTCATTTTCCGTCCATGGGTTTGACCTCGTGTACCTAGGTATACAGGAAGCATCAAACCTCCTCAAAGTGAAACCCGACTTCTCGAATATAACCGGCAATGTTCCCATAAAGTCATCATATTCATAAGCGGTGAAAACCAGCTCTTCCAATGCCGTAATCGAGCCCAGAAACTTGGAGATGGTGGACATATCGTCGCATTTCCATTTGGGTCCAAAGATAGTGGTATTGCAGTTATAACGCTGTTGTCCGAAGACGAGGCTTTTCAGCTGCGGAACCTCGCCCGTGAGTACTTCGAACAGGTACCTGGGCGCTCCTTTACCGACGTCTAACTTCCTGAGTTTGCTCCAATCCATGCATTTAGTCCACATCTTGCACTGTGGGAGCGACAGATCATACTCATCGTCGTCGAGCTTCAATTCCTCCAACGGAGGGAATCGATCGCCTTCTTGCCAGTGAAAGTTGAGAGTTCCCGCTGTGACGCCCTCCCAATGCTCTAAGTCGTAGCCGGGTTCACCGGCTCTGTCGCAGCCTTTCGGTACGCGCGCCCGCCACGCCCCGAGGCGAAGAACTTTTACGCTCCCTCCATGGATCAAGCACGTTTTGAGAATATCGAATTCACTGTATGGGGGGTGGTGTGCGCGAGACACGTAATAGACGTTTATGTCAACGGTATGTAGCCGCGAAGAAGACATCAATGGCCGAGGGAGTGGAAACCTTCGGTCACGATTAGTGACATGTAACTCTGCTAAAGGACACCACTCGTAAAGATCCTGAGGAACGTTGAGTGAAAGTTGAAGGTGCGAGTCCCAGTGGAGTGACTGCAGTTTGGTCAAATGGGGCAACGCTCTCGGGAGTGCTGGAGCGATCGCCTCATTGTAGTATAATGGGCCGATCCGCAGGTGCCGGACATGTTCTGCGAGTGTATCTTCGGGATCCTGAAGCCGGTCAACGATGCGCAAGTCGCGTCTTGCTGCTCTGATATTTTTCTCGTTGATAGTCAAACTACGGAAGAGCAGTCTCTCACACTCGCGCCGACAGTCTTTCGAGACGCGGCCGAGGTTCATGAACGCCCGAAAATCATCGTGATAAACCTAGGAGATACTGCTTAGCCCTTGGCCTCTGATGTGGGAGCTGTCACCCACTTCTTCGAATACTGTCCGAACAATGTCTAACGGCAACCCTAACAGGCCTGTTTCTTTGGTCGTCGGTGACGCATCCCCTGAGAGTGTCATGCTGGTGTTGATGGGTGACAGAGTCTTGGTTGAAAAGAACATGCGATCCCACATGCTGGGGCCGATATTGTGAATCCTGGGGTTATTGTTCAGAGATATCAGCGCCCTGGAAATGAGATAGTGAGTCCAAATGAACGAGGCAATCTATGTCTTGGATCGCCAAATACGACGCGACGTCTCACGACTCTCACATGGAGGATGTGGGATCGACACAGTGGCGTTTGATGTGATTGTTCAAATTCCCGCTCTTTAGGAGCGTTGCAGATTCTAGATACAACATTCTACTTCTGTTTTGGAAGGATGAATAAAATAAGTTAAGAAATAAGTTAAGAGTTTCTTGTGTAGTTGCGTATTATTCCTGTTTTGATGTTCTTCGGTGGTGCCAAGAATGGTCCGAGCACCCTGAGTATATCTGAGTCCGCCAGCGAACAACCCAAAATGATAATGGAATGGTCAAGGTCATATAAAAATTTGTCGCCACACGACATTCTTTGCATTCATATACTCAAAAAACAAATGCATTTTCAGAACAAATCCATCTGGACACCGGTCTTATGGTCTAGTGGTATGATTCTCGCTTAGGGCTTAAAACCTGAGCATATTTGCGAGAGGCCCCGCGTTCGAATCGCGGTAAGACCCAGTGGCTTCGGTTCGCCGAAGTTGTCTTTTTGCTTTCAGTACGTAAAGGGCTTCGAGAATTCCAGCCGTTCATCATCCTGAGCAAGGACGGCAGGGACATTGCCTTTTTGATTGTACCGAGTCATCTGTATGTTTGTTTGAAGGTCTCCTCGAGTTAAGAATATGCAAGTAGAACAGGAAATGAAGAGAATCCTCCTATAAGAAGGATCGCTGTACGGTTAATACGAAGCCGCTGTACGGTAAATACGAAGCCGCTCCTTAATGTTGCAGAAAATCCAGCCCGGAGTTTTCTGCAAACCCCATCTCTATTTGTGCCTCTTTCGTACATGCGTTTTGAGGCTCGAGACGAAAAGGTGGTCTGTGTAGGCGTAAAAGGTAAAGAGTAGTTTGGGTTTATCTATTGGTTCTCCGCTTGTAACCTCTCCACACATCTTCTCAGCGTAGACGATGTTTGAACCGATTCGGTCGTCCATAGTGGACCTTTTGATGTCACCCAGGTCGACGGACTCCCATCCATTAAACCATTCAGCGAACTCACCCTTTAGACCATGGTCTGCCCCATGCAAGGGGCCGAATTTTGGGTTCAGGTCACTCAGTAAATCGTCGGGGATATCTTCCGACGTCACGAGATATAGCCCGGAAAAATCGACCAAGTCTTGAGAGAGCCAATGTGAGGTCCAGCTACGGTCAAATATACAGTAGGAGTGCTAAGACCGTCACGGCTTGAACTCACCAACCAGGATCTCTAACTCCTGCATCCAGCGCCCGCATGTGGAGGGCAGGGAAGACAACTCCATCCACATCGCAAGAATATCGAGGCCTCGTGACAATACAAAATCTAATATCCCTTGGGTGACACGGTGATCAAAGCCAAGTTTGGAATTCACGGCAAACCATCCTCTTTCGTTCGGCCGGAGTTCACCCGAAGCTGGAGTAGACCAGCATGTCTCCCCACATCTCCGCATTGCGAACTGCGACCCCATCCTCTTCTCGGTCGGACAGGCGTTGGTAAGATTTCCCGGTCGACCCCAAGGCGTATGATGCCGACGCTACCTGTATGGACGTTGCCAAGCTTCAGATCCAGCTCTTTTCGAACGCCTCACCCGCAATCATGTCTGAAATGGCAGCCGCCAACAGCGCCCACATCTGCCGATAACTCTTGGACGACGCCATGAAGTATGCCGGGGTCGGATGGGGGGTGGATCCGCTCCGAGTGGCCGGGATGGAGATGCGAAAGATGCTGGCTCATGACGACGTATAAAAGAGGGGGCCATGACCAGTATTCACGCGGTATCCGAACCGCACGTCTTCCCATCACTTCAAGATGGTGTACGCATCAACTGCAGTGGCCTGGCTTGCGCTGGCCTCAGGCTCCGCGGCCCAATTCGGCATCAAACATACACAGTATGGTACTAGTCCACCTGTTTACCCTTCACCAAAAATCACGGGCACCGGAGGGTGGGAGGCTGCGGTGCAGAAAGCGAGAAACTTCATTGCGCAGTTGTCTCTAGAGGAAAAGGCCGGAATGGTCACTGGTACGCATCAGCCACGGATCCTTTTTTCTCTTTTCTGACTTTGGAAGGCACACCCGGACCTTGTGTTGGGTAAATATCCCTCTCAAAACCCTATTGCTATACTCAGACAGTGACAATTGACAACTGCCAGAAACATAGCCCCTATTCCTGGTCTCAACTTCTCTGGACTATGTCTCCATGACGGACCGCTCGCCATTCGACAGGCCACTTACGCAAGCGTCTTTCCTGCCCAGCTTTCGGTAGCAACATCATGGGACCGCGAGCTTGCGAAACAGCGCGGCCTCCAGATGGGTGAAGAATTCCGCGGAAAGGGAGCACACGTCGTATTGGGTCCTGTTGTGGGACCTCTGGGGCGTTCACCCTACGGAGGACGGAATTGGGAGGGATTCTCCCCCGACTCGTACCTCTCTGGAGTGCTCGTTGAGGAGACTGTTCGCGGAATTCAGTCTGCCGGGGTACAGGCCTGCACGAAGCACTACATCGGCAACGAGCAGGAAACCCAGCGTAACCCGACGACCGTGAACGGCACGAACATCGAATCCGTGTCTTCCAACATTGATGACAAGACCATGCATGAGACCTACTTATGGCCATTTGCGAATGCGGTCAAGGCAGGCACTGCGTCACTGATGTGCTCGTACCAACGGATCAACGGCTCCTACGGCTGTCAAAACAGCAAGACGCTTAACGGGCTACTGAAGGAGGAACTCGGGTTCCAGGGCTACGTGATGTCGGACTGGATGGCAACGCACTCTGGCGTCGCATCCATCGAAGCCGGCCTCGACATGAATATGCCCGGCGGCATTGCCTGGACAGATGATGTTCCTTCATACTGGGGCGCCAATCTGACGACTGCTGTGAACAACGGAACTCTTGATGTTGCCCGGGTTAACGATATGATTGCACGGATCATGACCCCATATTTCGCACTGAATCAAGATGATAACTTCCCTAAGATTGACAAGACTGGGACGCCTATGGGTTCCATACCAGGAACAAACTGGAAGCACCAATTTGAACAGGTGCCTTTGGTGGACGTTCGCGCCGACCACGCAAAGATCATTCGTGAGCTCGGAGCTGCCGGAACCGTTCTCTTGAAGAACACCAACAATACCCTACCCTTGAAGAAGCCGATGAATATCGGCGTCTTCGGAAATGATGCTGCTGATCTCACTGCAGGCCAGCTTCCCTTCGATGGAGTTGATATCGGGACCCTTGCTGTCGGCGGAGGTTCGGGAGCTGCGCACTTTACTTACATCGTTTCGCCACTTGAAGCTATCAAAGCCCGAGCCAAATCCTACGGAGCCCTCGTCCAGTACGTCACAGACAACAGAGTGATCACAGGCGGGGGTCTGGTCACTCTTGCTCCTACTCCTCTCGATGTTTGTCTGGTCTTCCTCAAGGCCTATGCTACCGAGGGTGATGACCGGAAATCGCTCCTTGCGGAGTGGAACTCAACCGCCGTGGTGGAGGAAACCACTAAATATTGTCCGAACACGGTCGTGGTTCTCCATGGCGCTGCTCCGATCGTCATGCCGTGGAGGGATAACCCCAACGTCAAGGCCATTCTCGCTGCGCATATGCCCGGCCAGGAATCTGGAAATTCTCTCGTCGACATTCTCTGGGGAGATGTCAACCCATCTGGCAGGCTCCCGTACACTATTGCCAACGAGGAAGCCGACTACTCGCCCAACCTACTCAACTCTACCGAGCTCCTGTTGTCCACTGACCCAGACGCGTGGCAGGATGACTTCACTGAGCGTAATCTGATTGACTACAAGGAATTTGAGGCGCAGAATAAGAGTGTCGCCTACGAGTTTGGCTTCGGGCTGAGCTACACCACGTTTGAGCTCTCCGATCTGACAGTTAGCGTTGCGGCGTCCAACAGTTCTCGCCTACCCAGTCCCTCCGCTCAGATCCAGCCCGGCGGCAACATCGAGCTCTGGGAAACACTTGCCACAGTCTCCGCAACTGTCACCAATACCGGAAAACTCAACGGTGCAACTGTGCCTCAATTGTACCTGTCCTTCCCCGCTGAAGCTGGCGAAGGCCTGACGGTGAGAACTCTCCGAGGCTTCGACAAGGTTAGTGTGGCCCCAGGTGCAACTGCAAACGTGCAGTTCGCACTTGCACGACGTGATCTTAGCTACTGGGACACAATCGAGCAAGCTTGGAAACTTCCTTCCAGCGCGATCAGGGCCTATGTTGGTTTTAGCTCGCGTGATGTGAAGCTCACGGGGGAGATCAAGGTCTGAGAGAAGGCTGCGGAACATGCGGTCTTCGCACACAAATGTGATTCATGAATGGTGAACCGTATATAATTACCAAATATTGATTATACTTCCCACAGTTGCGGTGGTATTGCATTCAGGAAAGCCTGATTAGTGTTACCGGGGCTGAGTCGGTCGAACAAAAACATACGGACAATGAGAGAAGTGGAAGCGGGTTATTTGCCCTCGGAAAGACCGACGATCTAGCCATCTAGACAGCGTCAGCTATCAGTTAACATTATTCGGTGTGTGAGCTGTGCGCTTTTCCTGCAATCAATCTTCAGCCCCCTCGTCACCGAAAGCAACTGGGAAATTGGAACGATTTTGTTCCTCGGTTGACAGAATAAGTTTGACGCAAGCGGGAGATACCCAACTGAAGGCCTGGGAAGATTGAGAGTAAAACGCTCCACATGGAAATTTCCCAGCCGTAGTTACAGACCTCATGCATCTTGCATCTTTCGGAGAACCTCGATGCTAACCAAGGCCTTGGTATGACAACATGACATCCCTCTGCAGCTAAGCGTTTGCCCATGCCATGGAGGCGTGCCTGATATCTGTGCAATCCAGAACCCATCCGTGGGAACAAGAGCTTGAGCAATACTACTGCTGGGGTACTTCTTGAGCGTAATGATCATTGTCCCTCGGTTGCCTTGAACTTACTTTGTAGGTTGTACCTTTGAGGAGGAGCGGTCGTATATCAAGCCGTATGGCGAATGGCATAAACGCGTTGAGATCGAAGGTTGCCACAATTGCAGGTAATATGCGCTGTCTCCTAGAGCATAACTCACATCAGAGGCCGAGGGTTCAAAGCAGAGTGTGGGTCCAAGATACATGATTCACCTGACGTACTACAGCCATACACTGCACAATCGCTCTAGAATCACGCACCTCTGGCTTTCCTACGTAGTGTAAGTTCAGAATGGACACCTTCAAGGGCTGGACTGTCGTTTGTTCCGTCAGCCGCTTCTCAGCGCTGATTCCATCATCTACGAGACCGCTCCTATAAAAATCTAGAGAATCCATGACTTCCCGTTCAGCACCAGCGTACCTTTCTATCTCAACTTAAATCCGGATCAATTTTCTCGCGGCTAGTTCGGAACATGTAGCCCAAATAGATGCAGATTTATCCCAGAAGCACTCCGACTGTGACAAATGCTTGCTTCTACACACTTTGGGGAGTCACCCGAACCTATTATTTGGACAATGATATCTGTACATAAGAGCTGGCAGCTACGGCCCAACCGTTTTTCCTTTTTCTCAATGCAATGGGCTGATGCTGAGCGTTGAAGAATATACAGACTTGACCTTCTGCCTTCTAGACACGTATGACGTCTACAGCATCCAGGTTTGCTATATGAAACCTAATGTAAACAAGGAAAAGACATCAGGAATCGAATGTGCCTTTGGAAACGGTTTCGTTTCTTTGCTGCCTTCACGAAAACGAGGCAGCTGGAACAACACTGCAGCCACACCAGCATCGTAGGCTTCGCGTCGCTTCTTCACCAGCTTTCAACACTACAAGGATCTGCTTTCCTCACAGAGTCTTGTGGTTTCTGCCTACATTTATCGCGCACATGGTTCGTACACTTCTCTTGGCCGCTTGAGGCTTTCAACCTGTCCTCACTGGTATCGACCAATCATCCCCTGGACACATCTTTCCATCATTTAACATACGTCATTTTATCTTTTGCGCCATGAAGCCACGGAATGGTCGGTGTACGTTTGATGACAGTGTTAACCGACTTTTCGTTCCCACTCTCCACGCTGGTCCCTCATTCCCCTACCGTTCTTGGTATTATTCTCCAGGGCATTGCGGCGATCACGGGTTCAGCGAGAGTAATGAAATCATTGAATCTATTGAAAGCGTAGTGCAACATGATCCGCTGGTAAGGCACGGTGTGCCGTCATTTCGGGTGGTCATTGTCAATGCCATTCACCGCCGGACGGAGTGGCAACATCATCAGGCAGTCACACATTGCAAGCGGCGGTATTATATATTCACCGTATCGTTTGGAGATGACTCCTCCCCGCTCTCACAAATGAAGCTTGGCGGAGTCCATATGACAGGAGCTGCTTATATAAGTAACCTTAAGTTTTCCGCGGAGTGGCACACTCTCACCTTCCTCGACCTCATCAAAGCCAATCTGCGATCCGTAAGTAACTATAAAGCTTATACTAACGACAGCTTCGCAGTGGGATCAATGTCATCTTCTTTGATTCCGCAGGACCGGCAAGATCCCGATGATAATCGGGAAGGTGCTGCTGGAGTCCCTACCGACGTTCATATGGACACAGCCATCTTTTCAAGCATGACCCTCCAGGACAACGATTTTAAAGGGCTCGATTGGGAAGAGACTGCTTTCACCTGGAAGCCTGTGTGGACGATTGAACCGGAGCTCGACGCGATAAGGCGTGCCGTTGATCAAGTCAGACCATCGCAGACACCGAGATGACATTTCTGGCACAGGGTGCTTTCAACAAGGTTTATTCCGTTCAGTCTGGAGACAAGTCCCTCATCATGCGCGTTTCCTTGCCCGTCGATCCCAAGAACAAGACCTTGAGGGAGATCGCAACCTTAGATTGGATCCGACGGAACACGACCCTTCCTGTCCCCGAAGCAATTTCTTTTCAAGCAGAGCGAGAAAAGACCCCGATCGACTTTGAGTGGATCCTTATGACCAAGCTTCCAGGAAAACCGTTGGTGGACATGTGGAGATATATGCAATACGCGGCCAAGGAGCAGTTTGTGCAGCAGATTGCGGTCTATTGCGCATCAGTTTTCCAAAAACAGTTCCGCTCCATTGGCAACCTTTTTCCAGGATCGGGCGATCAAATTGGAAGAATAGTCTCGATGGAGTTTCTCATGGGTGAGAACATTCGCCAGGACGTATATCGCGGGCCCTTCCAAACCAGCCGGGAATGGCTCGTCAGTCGTCTATCCATGCATGAAAAAAAGACGAAATCCACCCTCAAAACTTCGGAAGGTCGAAAAGAGCTCAGCCGTGAGGAAGAAAGTGACAATGAGGATGCGGAAAGGGCACTAGGATTTATCAGACAACTTAGGGCTCAGGTTGATCGCATCTTCCCATCGCCCACCGATATCCCAGAGCATACTGTGCTTTTCCATGGTGATCTCAACGGACACAACATCTTAGTTGATGAGGATGGCAAACTCACGGGTGTGGTAGACTGGGAAAATGTTTCCGCTCTGCCTCTTTGGAAGGCGTGTTCCTATCCCGATTTTCTCGAGTCGCCGACGGAAAACGATCCTCCCGACCCCAGCAGGTACGATCCCAACGACGGAGAGACAATGTATTGGTACGATTTGGAGAATTATGAGAAGACGAGGTTGGACAGTATTTCCTGGACGAGATGCGCAGGTTGGAACCCAAGTGGATCGAGATTTTCGAAGCGAGCCAAGTCAAACGGCACTTCGATCACGCGATTATTTGCTACGATTGTTGGGTTTCGGCATATGACATCAAGAATTGGCTTCGTGAGCTTGAGACCGTAGAGGACCCCATGAATGTGCGCAGTATCAAGGAAATACAGGACGCGCGCTTGGCTGAATAACTACATGCACCGCTCCTCACGGGTAGATACACAGCAGTAAAGAATAAAATCATATTTTCATATGAGAAAGGATGGAAATCTGTGTCTACTACTACACTTCTCACTTAGCAGGGGCGTTCTATTGAATCCTCTTACGCTTGTCTCCGTAAATTTGTCTTGGTAGGTGTGAGGTTTGCCACCTCAGGTTTGCCACTGTTTAGCGGTTGTTGTTTGTGTATGATTGATATCGGCAATCGTCCTCTCTTCGTGTATTTAGTGAGCCTCAGGCTCTTTCCTGAGATGATTATCGAGATTCAGTTCAGTCATGAGAGTCCCACAGTAGGTGAGGACAGTAGGGACTACTTGCCAGTGGTTTGCGGATCACCACAATGCACGTTCATTCCGTTCCGAAATAGCCTGTCTCACTCCCACTCATGCAATATGGACTGTTACTCAGGACTCGTTCAGCGTTCAAATAACAGATCAGGGACGAACTTTACGCCCTTTTACTTGCTTTGTGGTACTTGCCATGTATGTATGTTGGAGCTATACGCCTACAGTCACACACTCCATTAAATATGTAGAAGGAAAGAATTGGTACATGTGTCAAAATCTTACAGAAGCAACACCGACCGCAAAACCTGTTTGTATCTCTGGGGTTGCGTGCATTGCAGGCCCCATGGCCCGGCCTTACAGAGTCACCGAAAGAACTAACCCAGCACTTCCACGATATATCTACCTGATGAGCACCTCAGTGTCTCTTGCGTATAGGAAATGGAGTTCTCAGGGTTTGGTGTATATATGCTATGCTAACGTTTATTCTTTCTAACTTGCTTGGCGTCCATTCCAATCCTTTACGAGGGCGTGGCCCCAGAAACCACATGGTCATTAGTGCAAAAGCTTTCGCTAGAGTTCACTTCAAGTGGTAAAAAAATGGGTAGCCTAAAGGCCTTTCGCATTGGGCATCATAGGTATCTGTCTAGCCTAACCAGTGCGCCCGGCAGGAACCGATTCTGTTCGTTAGACCAGGGTGGTGTACATGGTCAGTGAAAGACATTGTCCGCGTGCCAGCCAAGGGCACAAGAGCTACACCGCCCGGTCCGTGCAGCACATTGTCCTTTCACAACTTGAATCTAGATCCTATATTAAATTCGGAATCTTTTCTCTCCAGGTAACCAGAACAACCAACTCAAAACTCAGAATCACAACCTCCGAACGCATCTGCTTGCAACCCCGCGAAAAGCATCCACACCCGTTACAAGTACATCTTCTACTACCATCATGGAAGGACTGAAGTTCCTGGCCGCTTCCGGCGCCGTCGCAGATGTCACTCAAGAATCCATCACGGATGTCCGCAAGCTTCCCCCGGGCGATCGACTGTTCTTGCACGAAGGACCCACGATCGAGATGTCACTTGAAGGTGCGCAAGCTTTCGTTATTCCCAAGCGCGCCGTGATGGCATTCTCCACGACACTGCAACAAATCCTGGCTGCTCGTCCAGCGATCAACAAGATCAAACTGCACCCGGATCAGGTCTCCGTCCAAGCATTTGGGAAGATCATGGACTTCATCAACGGAAACACACACTCTGGAAAGCCGTTCAACCTCAAACCAGTCGCAGAACTTATTGAGAACATTAAGCTGTATCGTTTCGGTCAGCTTCTTGGGTGGTCCAAGGATGGATACCTCTATCCCGTCTTCAAGTCGATCCGCCATTACATCTTCGATCCTCGGTGGGTTCTCGGATACGACCAGCTCGAAGAGATCCTGGCCCTCGGTGTGAACGAACCCTTGTATCTTGCTGCTGCCGCCCGGTTTGACAACCTGCGCTTTCATGAGCAGATCTACGACGAGGAGGAATTTGCAGAGTGGCTGAAGGAGCATCCTGACTTCGCCCGCGCAATGGATAAGCATGCAGAGGAAGCCAAGGAGAAGAGGGCAAAGCGCCAGGTGGAGCAATGTGTCGCGATCTACAACGAGGAGTTTCCCGCCCTTCCCAACGCTACGTACACCGAGGAACTTGAGCTCCTTGCCGCGCGCTTCGAGGATCCCGCTGTCCGCTTCAAATACTTCTATGGTCGACGTGGGTGGTTCCGTGGAGGAAAGACCAACAAGTTCCATAAGTAATTCTGCTCATGTGAGCGGAATACGAAGCTTGGAACGGCTAACTGGATAAGGATATGGCACAAAAGGCCGTGAGCGTGGCACTGGCATGGGCAAATCAATTTGAAACTGGCCAAAGTTCGCGTGGGGTCTTGCGGGCTATATCCATATTTATACCAATAATAAACATCAATAACACTGAATACATATAACTAACATGGCATGGTTCAAGTGACTTTTCTTCCGTGACGACAAAGTGAATTTGCATGATTTAATATCTAGGCCTGGGGTAAAAACGAGCGGTGGCAAATGAAATTCCATAGAGAGACTCTAAACTTTTATTGGGAGATGTTTCTGCCTGATATGATCAAATTATAGTCGTTTGGGCGCCGAATCTCATACAAGGGAACACGGCGCCCTCGGCTGGAAATATCCATCAGTTCTCCTCTTGCACATTACACACACATTTGTCATTGTAGACCATCTCTCCATCTAGTATGCATCTCCTCCTGGTTCACATTGCATTTTTGTCCCCAATTCAAAGTGATTCCTATACCATACACTACACTTTCTCGATTCCCAAGGCTCTGTGCGTTACAATCCACATGCACCCTCGGAATATTCATCACTCCTTGGTGGTACAGTTTCCATTACCCTATCTTTTGAAACATATGTCCTGTAACTTCCTCACTCTCGCCAGCGCAACCCCACTCAATCTCCAACAGATTCGAAAGACGCCGAGAATGTAGTTTACCAACTGGGTCGGTTAGACCAGAGGTTTAAGCTCATAAGCTTTCTCTTCCGTGTCAATCCAATTCCACGTCTTGCAGTATCAAAGCCGGATTTTGGGTGCTGCGCATGGCAGTCTTCCTGATGTCAACCTCGAAGTCCCACTCTGCCTTGGCATGCTTGAGCTGCTGCTTGTGGCATTCTTCTCGCTCCACCGCGCGTTGCTTCATCGATGCGCCGATTTCCGGGAATTCCCTCTCTACCCATGAATAGTAGGCTTTTCGTGCGCTGCGGATCGTGGTTGATCGTTCACTCTCAAGGATGTCCACTAAGTCCTTGTAGATGGGGTCCTGGCTATCCAGGGTCTGGAAGAGCACAAATTCGCTCCTACCGAGAGTGTGGCCGTCGCTTGGGCGAGGTAATTGTCCTCGGATGTACTCTGTGATCTCCTCGATGTAGCGGTCCATACCTAAAAGGCGGCCAAATCGGTAGATCTCAATGGCATTCTGGAGGCAATACCCATGTTCAAGTCGAGCCGTTTTCCCCGAGACGATGCAGCCGTTCATGAACAGCAGAACCATCTCGTAGGCGAGCTTGGTCACTTGGCCGTCGCCATGAGGGAGGTGAACTTCCGTGGTGTCCTGTTCGGCCGACAATAGCTGGTTCATCGCCGGAGAGAATGCCATGAGAATGCGCCTAGGAACGGAAGTGTGTAGCATGCCCAAGTGCAGGATGACGCAGGGACCCGTCAACAGGGCGACACGTTCTTCATGGTCCATGTTTCGGACGTCGTCGAAAGTAGCTTGTTGGACGCTTTGGGAGGACTCATCGACTGCCATTACGACGGACTGCATGACGTCCGCCATATGGCTGAAGGTCAGATAGATTTAGACTTTGTAAGGAGTGGAAGAGCGTTCAGAGGTTGGGTTCTCGAGAAGAGGTGGTGTTGTGGCGAGGGTTGTGTTGGGGAAGGAAGTTTGCAGTTGGGAGAGTGAGTGTTTAGGGGAGTAAATATGTTGCCTGAGGGCGCGTTGTCACCGAACACGCGACATAGTACGTGAACTAAGGATAATTCGCGTCTGCATCCTAGGACCACTCATTCGTGCAATGACCAGCCAGTCCAGTGACTGATAGTCAAATCGTCTCTCTGCATTTAAGACTTCTCTTTACTTTGTATATAAACAAAACTCAGGATGCGCCAAGTGCAACAATATATGTGCACACAATGTTGGCTTCAAGGTTGGCCATCGTAGAGTGGGGGAGATGTGTCCTTCGTAAATGAACAACATCTTTCACCAACCGAGACATGTCTAAGATGTTAACAGTGACGCGATGGTGTTGCTTTTCCGGAGGATGAATCAACAAGGCCAGGGATATACCATTCTGTGAGCGCGGCCGTCCTCGGTATACACCCGTGGGCCGCAGTAACCTCGCCTTCTTTTAGAAATTGTCGCGGGACAGGAGAATTAAATGATTTATCACAACAGCAGCGAGTGACGTTCAAGACATTATACGAGAATCTAAAGGCGGGGGAGGGACGAGAGGCTTCCACTTACTCAAAAACAGGCGAACCCCCAAACACTTTTGATCGGAAGCAAGCATGACCCGGCCTGACCCGTTTCTACCAGTGTCACTTATAATTCCTTCAAGCTTACAAGTTTTCTTTTGACACCTACCTATGTTTGTTTCAGACAATCAAGCGGGCCATTAAGACTGACATTGAAAAAGTTTCCTTCCATTGTATATGTGTACGGAGAGCGAGACTCTGTCCAGGGCGAAGACACCAGAAACTATGGCAAACAGCTACCCCCGCCTTTCCCCATGCCTAATTTATGCAGCAATTAACCCTATCAAGGAACAATCCGACCGCCTTTGTAGTTCCTACGACTCTTTGTCCGCGGTGATCTTTCCTGAAGCGAAACTTGACTAGCCAGATGACCCTCGGTTCCATCACTACGCCGACGGACAAGTCCATCCCCAGCAACGAGATTTGCAGATGCGATGTGCTCGAGATCCGGCTCCGTGTCCAGTTGGAGGCTTCCATTTTCATGACAACAATCGACGATGAGCCGACTAGCGAGGGAGCGGGGAGGTTAGGCAGCCAGGGCACTGCTCCCATTCACCGTAGACATACAGTCATCGCATACATCCGTTACAGAATCACATCGAAAACCAAGCTGTATCCGTCACGTAGGGAACAAGGCCAAATCCCAAGAACTGACGGGTACCTTTCAATCGGCGGTACATTTTGTCGAGAGTAACACTGCTCGAGGGCCGGGGAGATTGGTGTACACTTAGCACGGCCTTTTGAAACCGGAATGTGCAGAGTAAGAAGCTTCATTCAAACCCCCCGTTTTCGCAAACAAAAACCGCGCACTGCCCAGGCATACCGTATCAAGAATAAAAACACACACGGTGATCCCGAGCCACGTGACTACATCATTCACCCATCGCCATTATCACGTGCTATCACGATCATCACAGGCCCTCATCCCAGCTTTACAACACTTCATTCACACAATACATCAATCAATTACTATTAAGCGTAGAAAACATCTACATCATGAGCTGAGTTTTTCACGTTTCTAACCCCCTACACATGTCGCCGGGAAAAGGAAAACATTCGCTCGCTCCCAAGTTCCCCATTCCATTTTGTCCCTCCCATCTCCCAAAAGCACACAGCCTAAGCGGGGGTATAAACTTCATGTCAAAGAAGCACAAGAGAGGCTCATTCGGGATGCTCATCCTGCATATCTTTCTCGCCGTCTGTCTGGGCGCGCGATCCCGATCCCGATGCCCCGAGAAGCATGCTGCGGAAGTCCTCGTTACTCTTCACCTCCTTCCTTTCTCCGTCCTGCGACCCAGACCCAGGAGATCCCGCGGTTCCCGTGCCCCTCGATGCAGCTCCCAACCCAGGTTTTCCACGACCCCGGCCCCTGAACATGCCACCGCCTCTACCCCTGGTGCTGGGCGCAGTCGGTCTTTTGACGGTGACGGGTTTCATGAAACTAGTGGGTGCCTTATATTCCGCCTTCTCTTTCTTGAGCTCCGCAACGGTGCCGACGCGGATCTTCTTTCCGGGCTCGATTTCGTGGCCGTCCAGAGCGAGGCTGGCCTTCCCTACTGCACTGACTTCCTGGAACTCGACGATGGCACCGCCGTTTTGGGGCTTGAGAGTGATCTTCTTATAGCCGTAGGGCTCCACGAGTTTCTTGATCCGGGCGTCTGTGACGGTGTCGGGCACATTGAGGAAGGCGATGGTGCGTTCGGCTACAGGAGCGATTTTGGATTCGGGGGCAGGTGTCGGGGTTTTGCTGGGCTTGTCTGTTTCCATCTTCTCTCCAGCAGGCGATTTGGTGTCACGCTCTGAACGCTCCTCGCTATTGTTCACAATGGCCGACTTCACTTTGGGTTTTCCATCGCGACTCGCGATCTCGACCTGAATCTTCAAGCCTTGCATCTCCTTGCCGTTCATGGCCGCGACAGCCTTCTCAGCGTTCTCCTTGGTGCCAAACACGACGAAGGCGTAACCCTTGTTCTTGCCCTTGAACTTGCCGGCAGGGTGGACTTGCATGTTGATGTGTTCGACGGTGCCATACGGTTCAAAGGCCTCGCGCACTTCCGAGAGCTTCAAAGCGAAAGGGAGGTGTCCGACGAAAACCTCGCGACCCTCTTCATTCGCACCTGACCGCTTCTTTTTGGCACTGGGGTCCGAGATCTTCACCTCCAATTTGAGATCCTCGACCGTGGTACCATGGAGCTTGGTAGCGGCCCGGGCCTCTTCGGCACTAGCAAACTGTATGTAGCAGAAACGCCGGTGCGCACCGTATTTCAGGGATGGAAACCGCATCTCAAGGATTTCTCCGCAGGGATCGAATAGCTTCCGCAGATAGGGCTCGTCTGCATGTGCAGGATAGTTGGTGACGTACACGGTTGTGCTTTCCCCTTTCCTGATGGTAATGTCTCTTCCTTCGAAGCCCTTTGCTTCCTTTGTTAAAGCGTATTCAGCCTCTTCCGGCGCTTCGAACTCTACAGTCGCAGTCATGGTGTGGTCAGGCTCTGGCTTCATGGTAATGTTTCGTACGTTGCCAGCATCGGTGAAAAACTTCCGGATGCGGGTCTGGGAAACATCGGCTGGGAGGTTCCGAACAATGACACAAGTGTGCTCCCGGTCTCGTTTCACTATCGGCTGTTCTGACGGCGCTTCATCGGTCGACGCTGCCGAGGCTTCGACAGATGTGGTGGCCACGGGAGTCTCCTCGACATCCGTCGGTTTGCTCTTCTTCGAAGCCAAGGGCTCCGCCTCTGTGACATCCTCCCGCTTTCTCTTTCCAGACCCATCAGCGGCGTGTGCACTATAACCAGCTTCAGCCTCAGCCTGGGCCTTCTCTCTTGCTCTGCGAATCGATACAATATTCTCTGCGCGTCGCCGCTCGATGTTCGCACTTCGGACCTTGAGGACACTCTCGTGCTGTTCGCAATGATTCACATACATCTCAATGAGCGGCTCGGGGTGGTCCAGGGTAGTAAGGCGCTTGAGTCCCAATTCCAACACAGCGGTGGCTTCTGACGGAGGCGGAAGTTGTTGCCCAGCATTGGACTGATCCCGCACGGCCGACTTAGCCCAAACAACCATTTCCCAGATGTAGTAACGGTACCAAAAGTCGTAGGAATCTTGCTGCTTTTTGATAAGCGAACGCCAGATATGTCGCGCTTCATCGACAGCGCCCCGCTGAGTCCAGAATTTGATATGGATACGCTCCAGGCGGTATTTCGGATCGCCGGCCCATTCCTTGCCATACTTCTTCGTGCCTATTTCGTGTGCACGTTCCAACGCAGAACGGATGCCAATCTCAGCGATATCGGCGTCGTCTTCGGTGGACTTGGGGTCGTCGAAGGCTTTCCGGCGGAGATAGCCACACCACGCAATCTGCACCTTCATCAGTTCCTCAATATCAGTATGCTCCAGCATTCCCGTCCGTGTGGCGCTGTGCTTAACATGCTCGATCTCTTCGTGAGATCCACCGTCCGCTTCGAGAGTCAAAATCCGATGAGACCAAAGACTTCCAGACCAGGGACAATGCCTCGTTGCACGCTCCAGGACATCGAGCAGAGATGCAGATCGGTTATTTTGCCAGATGAGGAACTCAAAGTGGTCTTCCCACAGCGATGGATCCACTGGAAATCGCACGGTCGCACGCTCGAAGAGAGCATTGACAAGGGGAAAGCTTGACACCCCAATCGTCTTCTTCTCCCACTTCAAATACCGAGTCATGGCGTTGTACTCCGCAGCCTGATCTCCAGACTGCACCGCCTTGAGGAGTTGGAATTCGTGCTCCTGTCGATGGGCATAAATCTCCTTGACGCGCGAATGCTGCGATACAGCATACTCCATAATGGCCTCGTAGTTGTTCTGATTGAACCGCGAATTGAAGGTAGAGTACTGTCCTAGCGTCTGGTCCCATGTGGCGTGGGGTAGACTGAGGCGATCATTGAAGATGGTCGCAACTTTCTTCACCTTATCCGGGTTGTATCTGCGTTCCAGATCGTCTCCAAGCGCCTGCAGGTATCGATCCCAGACGAGATGACTGTCACTGACATCGTACTTCAAAAATTCGGCACCTCGTTGCCATGTGTCCAGAAGCAGATCGGGCGTGAACAACTCGGTACCAAGCGCTTTCTCTTCGTCAGACCACCGCTCGGGCGCAACGGGTTCCCAAACACACGCCACCAAATGCGTGACGTAGTCACCATATTGCACCCATAGCTTCGCACTGTAAGGCTCTTCCCGGGTTGCCTTTTGACACATCTCCAGAACGGCCATGCGCTCTTCCAGGTTTTTGGCTAGCACCCGCTCAACATTGATCCTGAGATCCCAAAGGCGCTCTCCAAGAGTGTATATGTTGTCCATGGCCTGGAATGCCTCGCGAAGGACAGGCAGCAGATCGTACGTTTGAGCGGCATGCGGGGAGCCATCGCTAGAATCGAGGAGGTTCTGGAAGCCCTGGTGCAGGAGTGTGATGAAGCTGACATGGCTGTAGTAGTCGAACGGATTGTCGATCAATGCTTTCTCAAGCTGGCTCAGAGCGTCCGAACTGGCTGCGTCGAGATAGCGCGAAGTGAAGACACGCGGTGTCCGGGGAGACGGCTCGTTGTGCATACTGACGTTGGACTCGCCGGAGATGCCGCGAGGGATGTTTTGTAGGCTGGATGGAGCGGTCAACGTTTGTTTCGCTGTTGAAATGAGGAAAGGGTGGCAGGACTGCGCCTAGCACGTGGTTGGCAGCCTGGCGCCTTCCCGATCGGTGCAGACTCACTCTTCAACATACCTGATCGATGGTCTCTGGGTCACGCTCTGTTGCCTCGCCGTCTGCTGGACATGCTGCATCGACGCCAAATCCGCCAACGCATCCATACCCGGAGTTGAAGCCTGCCGATGTAGCGGGTGCGGAGGCGTTATTCTGGAGTCGTGCACCGAGCCCAGTTGTCCTCTGTCAA
This sequence comes from Westerdykella sp. P71, assembly GCA_019022765.1. NCBI lineage: Eukaryota > Fungi > Ascomycota > Dothideomycetes > Pleosporales > Sporormiaceae > Westerdykella > Westerdykella sp. P71. The sequence goes on from JAFHBW010000009.1 coordinate 153,596, forward strand.
AGGTCGGGGTGTGCCCCGCGCTGTGTGTGCCGCCGTTGGTGTATCCGGCATGGCCTGGTGAGTGCAGCGGAGCGTTGTGTGGAGGATTGTTTGCGTGCGGCTGGCGGATGTAGGTGGCCATTGAATGTGAAGGGAGCGGCTCATGGTGAAAGCGCTGCGGCGAGGAGGTAACATGATGTTGGGTCTGCGACTGGCTGAGGCCGGAGGGTGTGCGCGAGAGGATATGGCGCATGGCGCGCTTTGAGGGCGACTGAGCTGCCACCGAGGACGCGGGCGGGGGCGTCTCGGTGGCAGGCGAGTCTTGCGGCGAGAGCAGAGAGTTGATGTCCATGGCGGAAGCGGTCTTGTCTTGTGTTCCAGCGTGTATCCGGGACACGTCCTTGTCACGCGTGAGAGGAGAAGCGAACCGCTGCAGGCCTCAACGGCGGCATGGGACAAGCCTTAGCGGGGCGCGCGCAGGAGTTGAGGGGATCGGCTGGGGAGGTGGTGAATATGAAGAAGATGGTGAGGTCAACGAGGGCTGGATTAGGGTTTGCTGGGGGTGGCAGTTCCCGGGCGAAATATGCAGGGACGTGGAGAGTTGAGTGAAAGTTCAAACCCGTCAAAGCTTGGACAGGAATAGCACGCTGCCGGGTGGCTTGCCCCCAGCCCAAATGACGGCACTGTGGGTCTGAGCTCGAACGATCTAATCAGATGATGCCGCTAAACGGTTCCTGGGCGCTATGGTGGAGCTGCACTCTTTGTTCTCTGGGAGGTTTGGGAGCTGGAGACTTCGTGGACTCAATCTACGGGAGGTGATGGTTTCGAAGAGCTGGAACCGCAAAATCCAGCCTGCACCGCCGCAACAGGTTCTGGGAAGTTGATCGGCGACCTCAGTGCTGTTTGCTGGGGCCCTGTTGAAGATCTCCATCAAACCCGGAAACCTGTGGAGCGCCTCATCCGCCACACTTTTGCTCGCTAGACCTAATTGAGCTTGCGATACAGAGATGGTGTTGCACTCGAGGGACTGCTCCAGATGAACAAAAACGTATCTCCTTTTCAATTGCATGACTTATTTGTAATTACATGTCATATATCACTACAGCTAGTGGGTGTGAACCGTCTCATAGTGGGTTGCGGTGTTTGTCACGTGATAATACGCTAAGCCTCTTCTGGATCTCCGCGCCGCAATCCCCGTCCGAAGAATTTCCCAAGCCGCGACTCCACAACATCCATCCATCTCCAGCGCGCCATTGGGGACGCTCACATCGCCATGAGCGCGCGAATACCTACTCGGCGGATAGGGCGAACTGGTATGCCCCCCATCATTTCTTTCCCTCCTACCGACCTTGGACAATGCCTCTTCAGAACCAGAACTAACACTCAAACAGCCCTATCCACAGCGTCCCGACCCAGCACCCACATCCTCCCACCGTCCTCCCTCCCCCTAACACCCGCCCGCTACCTCTCCCTCAAATCCGCCATCGAACGCCTCCAATCCCCCTTCAAGAAGGACAAGGCCCCCGACTACTCCAACCCCATCCTCGCCAAATACCTCCTCGAGCAGGAGCGCCAGCAGACGCAGAACAAAGTCGTCCAGCCCACAAAGAAGAAGCGCGAAGCCATGAAACTCGAGCATGGAAACATGAACGAGAAGACCAGCATCTTCAACCCGAGAATGGAGGTGCCCGGCTGGAAGGAAGGGATGAGTGAGGAGGAGCAAAAGGCCTGGGACGAGAAGGTTGCGCGAGACAAGGAGGAGAGGGAGAAGGCGAATGCGAAGAGGTTGGCGGCGATGGCGCTGGATCCGAATCCGAGGGCGAGAGCGCTGTGGGAGAGACAGCTGGTGATTCGACAGGTGCAGAGGAGGGGCCGGTTGCCGAGGGATGTGCAGCTTGCACGACAGGAGAGGGAGAGCGTGTACAAGAGTATCCCGCTGAAGACGAGTGTGAAGAAGCTGACCAAGATCATGAATATGATCCAGGGCAAGACGGTCGAGGAGGCGCTCGTGCAGCTCAGGTTCAATCCCAAGAAGGTGGCCGTGGACGTGTACAAGGGTCTACAGATTGCACGGGACGAGGCCATTGTCAAGCACGGCATGGGTCTCGGTGGCATCGAGCCTAACCCCGAGCTCGAAGATCCTGAAGAGGTCAACCTGGCCATGGAAGTCGACGAGACGCAGGAGGAATTCGAAGCCCGCGTGGAGGCCGCCAACCATGAAAGACTGGGAAAGATCAGGGCCATCGAGGAGAAGCTCCTTTCTCGAGGTACCTTCGTGCGACCCAAGAACGGTCCCTCGACCGAAATCGAGCTCAAGGATGGGCGCAGGAAGCAAGTGTACGATCCTACTGAGATGTACATCGATCAGGCGTGGGTGGGCAGGCTGGAGCACGGTTTCAGCCTTGAGTTCCGGGCCCGTGGCAGAGTCAACAGATTGACCCATCGCCATACGAGTAAGTTGTGTCCCATATGTCCATAAGTAACAAGGCTAACACGATATCTAGCTTTCACCGTTGTACTGAAGGAAGAGAAGACGCGCATGCGCATCTCCGACGAAATCAAGAAGAAGCGAGACAACAGGAAGCTCTGGGTTGCATTGCCGGATCGGCCGGTCCTGGCTCAGAGACAGTACTGTCTGTGGTAGAAAATCAGCGTTCTTGTCTGTAAATATATGTATAGGATGGTCCGTGTACGTTGCATGCATAAAGCCTCAAGCGCACGAGGTTTGTACAATATATATACCATTATCATTCATCTACATTCTGCCTTTTGCGGACGAGTGATGCCTGCTTCCCCTCAATGCTGGGTATATCCCAAACATGCAACAACTTTTTGAGTATTTCCAATCCAGATCCTTGACAAAAACGCCGCGCTATGCAAGAGATATATAACAACAACACCTCACACAGTCTTCCCTTACTCGGCCGCCTCCGCCGCCTCCCCGGCCTGCGACCCCGCAGTCAACAAATCCAACATCCCCAGCACGCTCCAGGAAATGTGGCTCGCCTCGATCGCGAGCTTGACCTTCTGGAACAGATGCTCGACCAACATGTCGATCTCCGGACTACGGCCCAGCTGATCGGCATACAGGTCCAGAACCTGCAGGGCAACGTCTGTGACGAGGCGTGTGATGCGGGAATCTGTGATATTCTTGATAAGCCAGCGGAGGATAGGTTGGAGGGTGATTTCATCACGGTTGGAGAGCGCAACGCGCAGCGCAGAACGGTGGACAAGTTCAGTGAGGATGGTGATGCTTTGTTGGCGGTGATCTCCGTCCTGCAATCGGATTAGTCCCATTGTCAGTGTTATAGAGCAAGAGCGTTAGGACATACCTTCGACTCCAGCACCAAATCAAGAGCCTTCCCATACTGGCCCCACCGCAGCGCCTTGCCCCATGGCCTATTCTCATTGATCTTCCCTCTTGCGTTACCATCGATGACGATGTCTGCTCCTTCTCCTGTAAAGTCCTTCCCACGGACGCGCTTCTCCCAGCCTTTTCCGCGTTTCCGCTTCTTAGCCCGATCATATTCTTCGATTCGGCCCTCCATGAGGGCCTTCATCTCCTTCTCGCGCTCACGGGCTTGCGCTTTCTGTTGGCCGGATAGACGGGTCCGCAGAGAGAGGAGACCAGACTGCATGCCGACAGCGATGTGCTTGTCTTCGCTCTGGCTGCTGACAACGCTGAGGGAGAGAATGGGGCTGCTGTACTTCAACCCGGCTACCACGTTCCAGCCCTGGGTTTCGAAGACCTTGATGTGGCCATCCAAGCCACCTGTGAGCAGTCTGGTACCGTTCCCAGCGAGCGAAAGACTGGTGACCGTCTTCTGGTGGTTGCGGAGAACTTGGACGGGTTTCGCCGCAACAATATCCAGGATGCTGACTGCATTGTCTGCAGCAGCCAGTACCGTGGTGCCGGACGGCATGGGCAATACCGCCTCAACAGCCGCTGCATGTTTGAATATCATGACAGCGTTCCCACCCACACGCGAATCCCACAACCGCACCGTCTGATCATAACTTCCGGACACCAGTAGTCCGCTCTGCGCAGGCATGAAGGTACCGCACCTCACATAATCCTGATGTCCGTTGAGGGTCATCGTGCTCTTATCGCTCGGGAGATCCCATAACCGCACCGTCCTGTCGTCGGAGCAGCTCATCAGCTCTGTCAAGTTTGTCGGGTGCCATTCTGTCCGCCAGACCGGTTGCTTATGTTCCCTCCACGTCTTCAAAATCGCGCGGCTGTTCACGTCAAATGCTTGGATCGCACCGCTATCGCCGCCCGCGACTACGATTCTTCCATCCCGGCGGATATTGCCCGAGTGTGCGATATCATCGACGCCAAAGCGGTTGATCGTCTTCACCGGCTTCCGTGTTTTGGATGAGAATATTTGCACGCGCGATCCCGTAGTTACCGCGAACAGTTCTTGCGAAGCGACAGTAAGATTCGAGGGGGGGGGCGGCGGGAACGATATGTACGTTACGGGCGACGAATGTTGCGACGGATCGAGCTGCAGTTGCGAGGAGAAGGAATCCCAGTATTTTTGTTCGGCGGAAATGGCCGTGGGCCCTTTGGGCAGCCTTATCGGCTGCAGCGGTTGGACTTCTGCGGCCATCGTGGAGTCTTGGGTGTATGAATACGTGCTGGCGCTGATGGATGAGGTTCCTCGAAACTTTTTTGGAGATGCGCGATGCTGCGGGGCTAGTGGCGGATACGGTTAGCTCAATGGCTAACGTTCTTGGGGTTAGCGCATCCATGGAGTTACACACGGGAACTAGCACTCATCAATAACATTCACCCCTCCAAATCTCAAGTTCAATGCCGCGTAGTTCTCATGGTCGCCTATAATCTCAGATCGAGACAGTTTTTTATGCTGCTCTAGATGAATAGGTTCATGGTTTCGTTCTGAGTCCTTCAAGCGGGATTAATTACCCCTTACGTGTCCCTAGGCCTAGGGTTGGACCTCCAACAGGTTAAAGACGTGCTGGAATCGAGTGCGAAGTTATCCTTCGCCTAGATCTGGCCAAATACCTTAAAACCACCCATATCCTGCCCCTGGTCACTAACCATCAAGTTCCACCCGCATGAACTCCCCAACCCCGAATTACTCACCCAGGCGGGCTCCCAGTAAAACAATCCCGTCCCCTTCCCAGCCTGCTCCACCCTCTTCGCAACCTCCTTCATCCACGTTATCTGTCCATCTACACTGAATGGAATACTCTTAACATCATTCGGAAAAGCGTATTTAGGGTTAGGACAGTACGTCGGCCAATTCGTCTCCACGACCTGAACCTCCTTGCCATATTTCTTCACCATATTCTGCAGACTGGACCCGAGAGCGGAGAGCGAAGCTCCTGCATTGTAAAAAGGGTAGTACGACACACCCTGGATGTCGTAATCGGCGGCACTCAGTCCTCCGCCAGACCCTAGGACTGTGTCGTACCACCACTGCTGCGTGTCCCACTTCCAGCCGTTATCGAGATGGATCATGATCTTCGGCGTCGGCTTCAAATTGCTCTCTTTGATGGCCTTGCTTGCAGATTTCAACAACATGGCGGCGTTTCGGGGTCCGTCAGAGCGACTCAACTGGCCTGTTGGGAAGAGCAACCCGGGGGTGATTTCATTGCCGATGCTGACGATAGAGAGGGGAATTTGCTCCCGCGCAAAGGTATCCATTACATCTTTCGTGTAGGTGTAAATTTGTTGCACCAAGGCATCTCGCCCCAGACTTTTCCATGCGGCCGGAACGACCTGTTTCCCGGGATCCGCCCAATTATCGCTATAATGGAAGTCTAGATAAATCTGTAGCCCGGCAGCCTTCGCGCGTTTCGCTAACCGGATATTATAGTCGAGGTTGTAATTGCCATCGGAGGGATTCACCCAGATACGTTGGCGAACGGTGTTGACGCCCGCATTTTTCAGGATGGTCTCGAGAGGTTGCACTTGGCCAGATGCGCTCTTGTAGGTTCTGCCTGCTTTCTCTTCGTGGATCAGAGAGCTCCAGTCAACGCCTTTGTATTGGAGGGCGGCGAGGGCGGGAACGCTGAAGAGCAGGGGGGTGAGACTGGAGAGTCGCATTGTGCACCAGTGGGGGAGTGTTGAGATGGGATGACTCGTCCGTGGGCATTTCGCTTTAATAGAGCTTCGACAATTGTCTTGCTCTAAATATGCAATTGAATGCCGAATTCCAGGACGGGAACGCGGCGCAAGAGTAATAATTGCTCCAATCAGGTTAGAGGATCGGTATGCTAGAGAGTGGCAATCCTAGGGTAGATTAACTTAGCGAACCCAAAAGGAGTTGGTGGGTATTGGAGAACTGCTGAGACATTGGATGCTGGCGGCAGATTAGATTAAATCCGGAGACGCAGCCCGGGTTGTTCCCATGTGCGCCAGGGTCTATTACCGCCATGTCTTTAATATTTGATCCAATGGACACTGTTAGAAGTGTTCTTTCGATTCTGTATTTTCTAAAAAGGCGATTTCATAATTTTACAAGAACTCCATTCACTCGAGTTCGCACTCAGATGGTCCGAAGTTCCACCTTTGAGGGCCTAAGAGTCCTCTGGATTTGTACGGGATAATTCGGGGAATGCTTACTCTATGTTTCAGCCAGGAGATGTCCAGCCGTTGTAAGGTCAAGGCCTATTGGTCTAAGGGAGAGCTATAAATGGTTAGTACATTCACCGTTGATAGCTACCCCTGTTTTGGTGAAGTTTGAAAGTGATATTGCTGAATGAAATACCGAAAATCTATAGAAGTGTAATATCTTCAATCCCCATCATTGTTGATTTCTTGCATACACTGTACGTAGCTCACAGCATTTACCGGGTCCCAGTAACAATGATGGCTCAGGTCGACTCGCCGTGGGTTGCACATTTCCCAGCAGACAAAAATAACCTCCGAAAAAAAGGAAACTGAAAAAAGAAGAAAAGAAAAACATAGAAAACACCCGGAATAAGGACGTCGAGAGGGTGTTGGAGGGTGTCCTATTTGACACTGTTGATCGACCACTCCTTAACACACTCAGAAGATGAACTCGGCGTATATCAAGCATTTCGGCATCGCGTTGTCCATTCTTACGGTATACTTGGTTGGTATTTTGGACAAAAGTAAACCTCAGTGACCAAGATTCTCTTTCTTCTTCCTACCACGGGCATTGCTGAACCAGTTCTTGATCCGTTCCGGTGACTCTCCAATCTGTTCGGAGAGAGCTTCACGATCCGTTGCGGAGGGATTTTGTTTTATTGAACAGTAGTATTCTTCCAATATTTTCTTCGCATGAGGTGGGATTAGGACTCGAGGGTTACGACGCCTTTCTTTTCTGTGAGCATGCTTCGTGCTCACAGACGCGTCGACGATATTGCGCTGGGGTTCATTCATTTCGTCAGGGGTTATCTGACAACTGGGTGAAGGGCGGAAACTAGCTTCGAGCTGCGTACATCCAACGGAGTGTGTATGTCCTTGTTGACTGGAGGCCTCCGCAAAGTTCTCCATGGTGTTTGAGGTGTGACCGTTAGGAGAGCCAGCCCCGTCATAACATTCGGCTATTAAGAGGTTCGATACCGCCGGAAGCCGGTCGAAAGTGGCATCTAAATCGTGCCGGTCGCAAGGAAGGTTGTGGTAAACCGGGTTACCCAACATCGCTTCCGTAAACGGATTGGAAGCTGCGATCGAGAATCAGCAAGCGAACGCTTCAGCGGAACTGTTGACAAAATACTTACCACTCGTCGTTAAATTTGGTGTCTTAAAAGGATGAGAAGCACATGCTAGACGGAAAGAATCTCTCGTTAAAGATTCATCTTGATTGGATTCAGGCCAGACACTGTTATTTGCGCCCGAGGTCATCTGGATCCCCCCCAAAGTGGGACACCGTAGGTGGCCCTCGGCCTTTGAAAGATCCAAGCTCTTTGTGGTCACTGTATAATCCATGGCGGACTGGGTATCCTGTGCTGAGTTCCAGGAAGGCTCAATACCAAACATGTCCGTGATGTACATATTTGGATTTGAAACTGCCTGCTCAATGTTTTGGTCGAACAGTGACAGCGGGTCTCCGATATTACCAGCAAAACGAGGATGTTGCTGTTGCTCTTGCTCTCCAGGAAAGTTATTTACGAGCCACTGATCAGTATCAGGGCCCATGACCAAATCCATGAAGGGCAGTCAAGACAAACAGGGAGGGTGGCGAAAAAAGTGATACGTTAATCGATGAGCATTAATGAAGAACTTAGTATCCATCCTGAGTAGTGGAAGAAGCCTGGTGTATATATATCGTTGCTCTGGCATTGATGTCTTGGAGCGTTAGTGAAATAAGATTGGAATGAGAACCATCGGGAATTCATGGGACGGTGAGGTGTGGGCCGCGCCATCCCTGTTTCCATCGACTTTCTTTTCCAATAATCAATTCTTTTTGATGTGATGGCTGCCCAGGGTGCGCCGGCTGGACCCCGGCGCCGTACAACATTCGTCCCCGTCCGTTTTGGGGGGTGGGGCGGTGACAGACTTGGAACAACCATGGGTCCCGGGGGTTCTCAAATGGCGTAAATAATAATCCAACCACCCTGGGGCATGCATCTACCCTTGCATTTTCAAAAACTCCCAACGATGCTCACCATCTCCAGAGGCAAGACAGAAGGATCCAGACAGAAGGATCCAGACAGAAGGATCCAGACAGAAGAATCCAGACAGAACGGGAGTGTGCATGTGCGAAATTGATACCTTGATTCCTAGTGTTATCATCGTAGCTCTCTCATGATTTGCAATGCCGCGGTCCAAACGTGACCGCCGTTGCCGTTGATCTTCTGGTCCTTCACTGTCCGTGCACATTTTTCAAATTTCGCCCGCTCAAGTACATCGTACTGTAGCGTTTAGCCGCAGTCCCGTTCTCCGCGTCCCAACGGCAGGGAGAGTGAGCGCTTAACAGTAAGCACTGGCCGGTATGAAGCCCTCAGCATCCGACATCGAGCCTTAAAGCCACTCACCGGTTTTCGGGTCCTGCCCCGTCCACTGGCCCTCGTGCTAAGCTGCAACTAATAAATGTATGTAGCCGTGCCTTCCACTAAACAGGGTGGCTTAGTCCGTACTCTGCCAGCATATAAGGCATCACCGGCGTTGCATCCAGCCATTTGCATTATGCTCTGCCACGCTGAGAGCCGGGATTACAAAGCCCTGGTATAGATAGTAGTAGCAATAGAGCGTACCCTATTTCTAACAATGTAGCGCAGGCAAACTCCTATGTATCTATCTTCGTTTTGGCTCAACACAGCGCTCGTTTGTGCGGCAAAGGACCTATATGATATCTTGTCTCGACATGGCGTTCGTTTTAGCACTAGGTGGGTACGCAATATGCGTGTTTGAAAATCACTGTCACTACTCATCCCTAAATGGGCAGCGGAAGTGGGATGTGTGCCGAATGGTTTTTACTTTGGCCTCGGGGAGTCGACGTTCGCCCCTGAAGCTTTGGCCCACGTCCAGCCCGTCCCCAGAGGACCAGTACGCTTCCCATTGCTCGAAAAGGTATTACATACCTGGAAGTGAGCGTGCGACAGCTCCGAGCTGACCCGGCCCGACCGCGAGCCGATCCAGCTCTACAAAAAGCTACCCCTACAATCCAAAACGAGTGGGCAACTGCTCGTAACAAGACCGATCGTCTGCTATTTCTGTATGTGAGGTGTGAACCATCTTACAGCATATTCTCCTTCTTCAAATATTGTAGACCTGAACCTACGTCCCGTGGGATCCATGTCGTAGAGACGAAGGAAAGAAAAGCCAATCTCGTGGGGATCACCGCCAAAATTGTACCCTAGCCCTTGAGACTCCCGCAATATGGAGGAATGCTCGTAGTTCAAACAGCAGGATCTGGTGTGTTAGCCTGCTGTGATCTTTCCCTTACGATACCCTAGGGTATTGGAGCGTATGATTCCCACGGTTGATGTGCTCGAAGGTTCCGTCCCGGGGTGCTGGTCTTATGCATGGATCCAAGGCGAAAAAAGTCCCTCGTGGGCTCAAGTGTTGATAAGAAGAATGATCAAGGTTTTCATTGAAAAAGCAATGCGTACATAAGTAAACACGGGCCCGTGCTCTCGCTTCTCATCCGCCCTGCGGCAGCTCATCCACCCTGCGGCAGCTACCCTAGGGTATCGCCTCTTGATCCGTTGTCGCGCCGTTGCCCGCTCTCACGCCGTTGCCCGCTCTCACGCCGTTGCCCCCTCTCACGCCGTTGCCCCCTTTCACGCCTTATCCCCTTGTCACTCCTTGGCCCGCTCCGGCGCCTCCCCGTCATCCCGCTCTCGCCGCTCATGCCGTCGTCGCCTTTGATCTACTATAGCTCTCGCCTCTCACCCCGCTCACCGTAAAGGGTGGGGCTAGGATAAGGGGACGTGTCCCGCGTCCTCAAACTTATACACTTCCTAGATACATAGGCGTCTCATTAGATCGTTTGATTTGATACGACACATGACATCAACATTAAATGCACACTTTGCCTGGGGGTGCTGGATTCCGAACCAATTGAATTGGGCAATAAAGCTGAAAGAGGCGAATGGTCGTGTTTTGTTGCATGTACAAATTTAACAATAACGTTATTGCTAACAAAAGAACAAGAATAAGTAGCAACGACGGCTCCTCTGAAGGATCTAAGCTCAAGCACCGTTCCAGAGGCAAGTCTAACCAGAAAATCGGGAGTTTTATTCATACACCGCGGAAGTTCGGAAGAGTATTTGACCGCCTACCTCTATTCACCGTGACCATTCCCCTGATCCTTTTGTGATTCAAAGTGGCCCATTTGAGTACCCGATAGATCTGCGAAAGCTCTGCTCGTCGCGATCTTGCACATTTCCAGCACGTTCAAAGTACAGAGAGCATAACAATCCCAAAGAAGAAAAAATACGAGGGAAGATGAAAAGGAGAAGGAGAAGGAACACCCGAAACAAGGCCATAGAGCTGTTGGTGAATGATGCGTCGTCAATGCGTCAATCGTTCACTCCTCAAGACCCTGAACATAATCAGGGGCGTAGATCGAGTATTACATTATGTCTTTTCTCCGCAGGTACGGTATCAGTGACTTAATGGGCAAAGTCCTTTCTCCTACAACGAGCATTACTGAACCAGTGCTTGATCCGTTCAGGCGTCTCTCCAGTCTGTTGCGAGAGTACTTCGCGATCTGCTGCGGATGGATACGGCTTGACCGAAAAGTATTCCTCCAGTACCTTCTTGACATCTGGCGAAATACGACGTGCCTTCTTGCAATCTTGTGTTGGGTCGAGACGCGCATTGACGGGAGCGCATTGCAACTCGTTCATAAGCCCGGAGCTCATCTTCCAGGCCGAGAAGTTTGGGAACCCAGAAACGTGTTGCATGTGTTTGCGGTCACCAGTGTGGTCTTGTTGACTGTCGCGTTTGGCTGAGGTGTTCACACAACCACTGTGGTCATGATCTTTGAGCTTTGAGAGGTTCGATACATGTGTCAATTGCCCCACCGTGGGATACAAGTCGCAATAGTTTGCAGGAGGATCTACGTAGATGGTGTTATCCAACATCGCATCTGTAGGAGGATAGGATGCTGTAATACAGTAGCGTTAGCAAACGGATTCTAGGCTGAATGACAAGCAATCACTTACCATTCACTGTCAAGTATAGCAGACGACAGAGGTGCCGACAGGATGTTGACCGAACAGGATCGCTGGGGGGTGATTCGTCTCGTCTGTATCCAAGCCGGTTACCGGTATTCTCGTCCCAGGTCAACTGGGCGCCCTCCGAAATGGGAATCAAGGTCCGTGTGTCTACCGGATGATCCATGGCTGACTGGATATTCTGTACTGAGTTCTGGAAAGTTTGAAACATGTTTGGATTCGAAACTGGCTGCTCAATGTTTCCGTCAAACGGTAACAACGGGTCTCCGTGATTCCCAGCATAATGAGGGATGTGGTATCCATGTTCATGGGGATTATTTACAATCCATTGATCAATGTGCTGGTCCATGGTGAAATCCATGAAGAACGATCAAGAAAAAGAAAAGAGGTCGTGGCGAGCTGAAGGAAAGAGACACGCCGACGGACGATCGTTGGCGAAGGATGTAGTGTCCATGCGAGTAGCGGGGCGCGGAAAACGTGGACATTATATATGTATACATAGGAATGATTCCTCTGCGATTGATGTGTTGGAGTGCAAGGCAGGAGAACGATATCGATAGTATTTGCAGTTGATGCGTTGCGATCCCACTACATGCATAGGGGCGACCAATTGCAACCCGTGAGTGCCGGGTATTGGGGTCCTGCCCTGCCACCCCCAGCCCTAGACTCCTTGGCGCTTACTTTCCCGAAACCGTACCTAGGTAGGTGATGAGGAGGTTGGCGGGAAAAGGGCGCACGGGCCCGGGCCCTTTCCCGAGACCAGTGTACACATGTACGGATATCTCATGCTCCGCACAACTCACCATTCGCCAGACCGTTCCGAAGACAAAGGGACGGGGATCTGACACCTGGAGCTGTCTCCCTAGCTCTCATTTTTTTTCTGTCTTGCAATGCCTCCGTCCAAAAGCGACCGCTCTTGCCCTCGATATTGTGCTGTAGTCCTTCACTGCCTGTGACTTTCGTCGTCTCGCCACGGCCAACGAGATGTCCGCATTTCAGTTTTTGGGAGCCGTTTTACCGAGACCTATTAGGCCCTATCCGCTGAATTCTGGTTTTCGGTGTAAGTTTTCAGTTTGAAAAGGCGGATGCAGCCCCAATCGCCCTCGGTAGGCGTCTCTGTCACTTCCCAGCCCCCGGGTACATATGCAAAGGTTATCATGAAATTACCCGCCGTTCATTACTCATGGCAACAATGTTCCTGTTGCGGACGGGTTGCACATAGTCAAGCGGTGGATTGGACGATGGGCGGTGGATTGGACGATGGGCTTTTTGGGAGTGGGGATTGGTACCAGAGCGAGGCCGTGCGTTCCCCAAAAGCGGTAGTTCCAGGCACCCCCAGCCGTAGACAACTTTCCGTAATAATTAGTGGCGCAATTGTGCAGCTGCTGAGACAAGGCCTGAAACCTGCCTCATGCATGGCGACGGCCGGCGAGGGCCCTAAATGCCCCAAAAACGGTTCTCACTGTGCGCCCACCAACCCTGTGCAACGACGAAAGAGGTTCAACACGGTAGAATTGCTATGACGCCGCTGCAGCACAGCCTAAATTTCCGCCACCATCACTACTGACCGGTGTTCGAAGTCCTTCCACTACTAAGTATGACCGTCACTCGTGGCAGCCTCGAGCCCATAAGCTGGAGCCAATCAATGGCACAGCCACAGGCTTACGGTGTAACGGAGCCGCAGATCTCTGTGGTTACAGCTCATCCCAGTTACGGACCGCGCAGCTCGCATTACTAACTAATAAGGCAGGGGTTTTAGCTACACTGCAATGCGTTCGCTTTAAAGCGTTTAAGCCTCTTTTGCAATTATGCCTAAGAGGTATACTTATCTACGTGGCTGGCAACAACAGCTACGGTCTATCGTGTCATTACAAGCCCTATTGGTGACCCCAAAGTTCACGTCACTTGCCCTGCGGACTTTTTGTGCAGGACTGATGGCAATGTTCATCTTGAGCAATGTGCTACCCACGAGGCAGGGGTTCCGGAAGAAGTCAACCCTCGAATCCTAATCTGATAAAAAAGAAGCCATAATCCAGCGGCACAAAGTGTGTGCGCCTAACTTTGAAACTTGCCCGGGCACGTCACCGTGCGAGCCATCCTGAAAAGCACTGCTCCAATTTCATTTGTCTCCTATATGAGAGAATGCGGCTCCAGAACGGCGCACATTTTTCTATCACATTGCATGCTACTTGTGTAGGTAATCGTAGTAGGGGCGCACCTTCTTAGCTGTGCAGGGCATGCAAGGCCTCTCATCGTTTGGCTCAGCGCCGCGTTTGCTTTCTAGCAGGGACGATTAAGTCTTGACGGTCAGTACAGTACCCGCTGGTCAACTCTCTATAAACGGTAATAGCAGGCGTAGCGCGCGGGCCAGGAACAGAAGGGGGCGAAAGCAGGTTCTATGCACGGTTATATTGGAGGCGGAAATGGCCTCCCTGCCACTTGTTGCCCACTGCCGATCTGGAGGAGCCAGGGTTCCAGGTATGCCTATGTATGCCGGTGGTATTGTCAAAAGACGACGTTTATCGATAAGGACGTCCCATGACGGTGGGACTTGGATCAATTCATACACATGCGCAAGTATTCCAGCGCTTACACTCCGCCAGCATATGTATTCGCTCTCGGTTGTAAGCACTATAAGTGTCCAGCAGATCAAGATATCCCAAGCTACGGTTGCATTCGCGGTACAGAGTTTCCAAAGCATCCTATCTTAGCCTTGAATGTCTAACAACTACAGATCAGTATTTTAACACTCAACATCATGTATTCTGCGTGCTAAGGAGCATGGTTGTCCCTGGATGAGGATGGGAACCAAATAGTTTTGTAGAGACTATCTTTAAATTGTAGGTTCAGGGCAGAAGCTCTCAAAACTTATATCAATGCCTAGAACAGCCAGTGTAGAAACCCCTTAGACCACAAGGCATTTCGTTCGGCACTGAAAGTGCAGCCGCCATGTTCCTGGCAAAGATGGTTTTAGAAGAGGGGGGATTGCATTCATCCATGTCCTACAGCAACGGTGAATCCTTTGCAAGGGATCGACTCATAACAACGTCGCAGTGTACCATATGAGATACAAAGCCAATACTACGAGGTATGGGGCTAGTAATTTGGAGAATTAGGAAATTAGGAAGAGGGACATCAGTAGGACCGGTCCTTCAACCTTTTGAAACTCTTTTAAGACGGCCTTGGGCGTATATCATGCAAATCAAAATTTTGCTGCCCTTGTGCTAAGGTATTAACAACCGGGATCACAGACACGAGGATGGCGTCGCTTACCGGGCATCTTCCTCCTACAACGAGCATTGCTAAACCAGTTTTTGATACGTTCAGTCGTCTCTCCAGTTGAAATAGAGAGGGCCTCACGCTCGAGGGCTGATGGGTACGGGTTCACAGCGAAGTATTCCTCCAATACCCTTTTTGTGTCGGAAGAAATACGAGGTTGTTTCTTCCTGCGACAGTACGTCGAGTCCAGCTCGCTCGAACCGTGAGAATTCATGTTTCTGCCAAATGAGTCGTGAAGACCAGAAGCGGATTTCTGATCCTGACGGCACTGCGCTGGCTTTTGTTGACTGCAGTCATTAGTCGAACTCTTCACAATGTTGAAACCGTGAACGTTGAAAGAGCCATTCTCGTCCCCATTTTTGACTATTGACACGGATGCCGACTGATTGTTGTCGGTACTAAGATCGTGATAGTTACCGAAAAGGGGACCGTTATCCAACGTCGACTTTGCAGATGAAGCTGCAATAGCGCATCAGCACAGATACTATAAGCTGCATTGAGAGAAAAGTACTAACAAGGCACTATCAGCTCTCCTGGCAATGTTCTTCTTGATAGTCCAATGTCCCAAAATTCAGCCGGGCTGAGGGGAACATGGGAGGTAGGTTCCAACTCTGGAAGGGGCGCTTGGTCCACGTAGTCCTGCTGAAACGAGTGTTGCAGACAGTAATCCGAAGTGTAAAGTGGCTCAAAGAGGTGAGAGGCGGAAGCGAAATGGAAAAAATCGCTCCAAAAAGGTTCAACCTGTGAGTATGGAAGCCGCATGCAGGTGCTCCCACTTGATGTGATTGGGGCGCCTCTCCACGTGGGAAGGGATTGCTCCCCAGGGAAAATAGCTGCGATGTCCACATTCGAGACAGATCTTGTCTGGTTGAAGTTTCTGCCGAACACCGATGGCGCGTCCAAAATGCTGGTCGGAATGTTTATACGTGCACATGGATCCGAGTTTCTTGTAGGGTACTGATCAGCCTCTTGGTCCGCAGACACCATGATCGAGTTCATAGAGAGCATCCAGTAAAAAAATGTCCGACAGTGGAAAAAGGATAGAGAACGCAATGGGGCATTATCGATTGAGATGGGGTAATTTATTATGAGCAACAGAGGGGCGATATTTATATATCTTTTGTCTGGTGTTGATGTTGATTTTTCGGATTGATGATGAGCCAATGGCCGCCCGAGCGCGTCACGATGCGGCGCCGTCACCACCCCGGTCATAATCGGATCTTTACAACTGGGTGCCCAGGGTGGCACGGCGAGAGAACGGGGCGCGACAACACAGCGAAAAGACGCCACCCACCTGGAGGCGAAGCATCTCAACCTCCGGTGGTCAAAATGTTCTTTTCATCGTTCAATCCAGATCTCAAACCGTACGGCCTTTTTCACGACCAACACTGCCGTGATGAACAGCTCTATTGATTTTCTTAGGCCTTGTGCTTTTTCCCTTTGTTTAGGACTACGTTGTCGGTTTCGTCAGGTCGAGAAAGTCTCACGGCTGGCGGTGCGTGCCAGTTCCTTCTATGAGCCTGGCGGTGCGCGCCAGCTGTCACGCCGGCCTGGGGGCATTCAGCGACGCCGGACGGCCCTGGACAACGCTGTCAGTTGTCTCCAGGGCCCTGCAACTGTTCGCATCCCAGCTCGGTCCCTGCTGCCTGGGTGCGTCAGGTTGTCAGGTTGGCTGCCGCTCCTGCAGCTCCTGCATCCCACCC
The DNA here is from genome assembly GCA_019022765.1 of Westerdykella sp. P71. Taxonomy (NCBI): domain Eukaryota; kingdom Fungi; phylum Ascomycota; class Dothideomycetes; order Pleosporales; family Sporormiaceae; genus Westerdykella; species Westerdykella sp. P71. The sequence goes on from JAFHBW010000009.1 coordinate 170,182, forward strand.
CCTGCGCTGCTTTATACCCAGGGGAGAGGGCGAGGTGAGATTGCGTTCTGGGGAAGTTGCCAGGAATAGGGTAGCGGAGGCAACAGGTGAGGACCAAAGTGGGCTTCCGGGCAACATGGCTCCAAAACACCGGACGGCGGCCGTCAACTGGTGGTTGGATTGTAAGTGCTCGCAGCCCCTGGCCATACTTTGGAGGTGGCGTGGCGGGGCCTCCTGCATAGATGCCTCCCTCCAGGTTAGAACTAAAAACTCCCATCACAACTTTGATGACCCTTATCGATAAGATCCTCACTTCTACAGTCTGTTAACCTGCAGCTGTGTCGGGAGACACATTGTCGGAATTGCATCGCACCTGGGTATGGCTCTTGTCGAACTACCATGGAGATATCGCCTCTTCCCATGTCCGACTGCACAGCAGGGGTGCCATCCATTTGCCTGAAGGCACAAAGCAATTCTCCAGGTTCAAGGGCCCTTCTACCACAAGTTTCGGTTGGCGTTATTATAATGAACTGCATTGTAGCCAATTGATTTGTGCTGAGTAGGTAGACTTACGTACCCAGCCAACGCGAGGGACGGGCAGGGCCGGGACTTCACTCAGAGGTCAGACGTGAAGAAGAAACTTGGAAGCCCATGGGCAACGAAAGCCACTTCGTTCCCAAGGTGAACATCCTGCAGCGCGGATCTAGTAGCCGCACGTGGGCACTACACTTTGACGGTGCTGTCGATCTTCTCGCTTGTGACAACGCATCGGGGCCTGTCCTTGTGACAGGCTTAAGCTTTACAGTATGTACCATAATGACCTTATTATATTCAGCGAGTACATTTATATCCCGATCCGTAGACTACGGCACGGTTTCATCTCCCACTGGACACGTCCGTGCGCTACCCGTCCACCGCGGACAACCGCGTGTGACACGTCTGAGCCTCTGCGGGTCCACAGGGTGCAAAAGCGTTGGTGGGGGTGGGGGTGCGAAGTTCGCAGGTTGGGGTGAGGTCGAGCGAAGGGATTCTCAAGCGGAAGCACTCCTCCAAAGCGGCCCGCAGCAGACTAAGCCACGCGAGGCTCCTTTAGGCGCGAGTTTGGGGGCGGCCAATTACTGACCGTTAGGTAGTCTTTAAGTTAGGGCTGAGTTAGCAAACGCCCGATCAAACTTGCAAGGTTGTTTCGAGCCGGACGACAAATTAGCAGCATTGCAAGACTTGGCGTTGGCCGTTCTCAAGTGTATAACTTCGCCAATAACCTGGCTATACACTCTATCTTTAAGCGCCACTCCCCTGCGGAGATGAGTGCATTGCTGCTGAACCATACCATGTACACACCATCAGAGAGCCGCTGATGGTTTGCGGGAAATTGGGGTCTTTTCGATAAGACCCTCATCGATAAAGTTGTCCACGCCTGCCGTTGAAGTCGGACACGTGTAGATGGTCCGACATTTCAACTTCAAGACCAGAGAGTCCCCCGAATAGCACAGAAAGATTTGTGGCAAAATCCAGGAATGCTCTATTCACTCCAACTTACCAATCGATGCCCAGCCATTGTAAGGCAGAACCCTATTCGTCTCGGGGAGATCTATATGGGTGGATACATTCGCCGTTGACAGCGGGCCATGTCGCAGTTTCAAAGTTTACGGCATTACTGAACAAAACACCGAGAATATTTAGTGTCATTGCTTGAATACCTATCTATGTTGTTTCTTTGCACATTGAGCTCCCGATATCTCACAACAGGAAACCCGTCCTTGCCTTCATTCACTAAGAAGAAATAATGGCTCGGCTCGTCGCAGGTTGCCCAGTTTGCAGCAGAGGTACTAGGACCTTCCCAAAGATTGAAAATGAAAGAAAAATAAAAAGAAATACCGGAATAAGAGGGTACCCCCTGAACAGAGTTGATGGCCTACCCTCAAAGACGCTTATAAACCCATTTCCGTTTGTATCAAGCTTATAAAGATCTCCTTCTCCAGGGTAACAGTATCAATACAGGGCATCACAGAAAAAAAGGGGCCTCGCACCCCAAAGTCACTTCCTCCTACAACGGGCATTGCTGAACCAGTTCTTGATCCGTTCAGGTGACTCTCCAGTCTGTTCCGCGAGCGATTCACGCTCATAGGCGTCTGGGTACGGGTTCTGCCTGGCGAAGTATTCCTCCAACACCTCCTTGGCCTGTAATGGAATGCGACGCTGTCTCCTCATGCGATCATGTGTCGAGTTCAGACGTCCCTTGGAAGTAGCACGTCGCAACGCGTTCAAGCCGACTTTGGGTGAGCTCATCTTACCGCCATGGGAGTTGTGTAAGCCTGGATGGGGATGTTCACGTTGGCGAGGGCGAGTATGAGCTTGTTGCCTGCGGGTATTACCAGTGTTCTTCACGGTGCTTGGGGTGTGAACGTTCGAAGAGTGCCTCTTATCGCCATAGTTGAGTATTGGGTGATTCAATATAGATCTCAATTCGTCTACAGTGCTATAAGAATCCAGGTGGTTTCTAGGGGCGTCTGGGTAGACAGTGTTATCCAACATCGCATCACCTGGCGGGTAGGAAGCTGCAACAGCGTGTTAATCAATGACGTCGCAGCTGAAGTTACGATGAAGCACTTACAATCCAGTATTAAGTCTGGAGGCGCCGATAAGTGAGTAGACCCTAACCTGGAAAAGCCATTCGAGAAGGTTTCATCATCCGCAGGATGGCTGTATCCAAGCCAGGCGCAGATATTCTGGTCCAATGTCGTGTGGACGCCCTCGAAGGAGGGAAGCGGCAGTTGGTCTTTATGCGCCGGCTGAAGCAAGGTCTGTGTACCGACGGCATTGTTCATGGAGGACCGGGTAGAGTGTGCTGGGTTCCAGAAAGGCTCAACATCGGACAGAGCGATGATGTCCAGCTCTGGGTTGGAGTCTGTTTGGTAGATGCTTCCGTCTAACATCGACAGAGAGTTTGCGCAACTCTCGACAGACGGATATAGGGGATATTCCTCCTTGAGACGGTTCTTCACGAACCATTGATCAATCTCCTCGTTGATGGTTGAATTCATCAAGTGCAATCAATAAACGGGACAGACGGTGGTAAACCAATGATAACTGTTGGGAAGGTAATGGGTGAGCCTTGATGAGGAACGGAGGATCCATTCTGAGAAGTGGAAGAAGGCGGCTATATATACACATTCCGAGGATATCGTTCCTTTGGGATTGATGTGTTGAAGTGATGTCTGAGCGGTGAGAGAACTCCATAGGGACTGGAGACGATGTGGTAGGGCGTCGTGGGGGTTGTGCAGCGTCGGGGGAAATTCCGCTGAATGTGATTGGCACGCCGACTGCGCCTCTGTCCAAGCCTTCCCAAAAGGCTACATCGAAATCTCGAACCAGATGTGAGCTACACGCGGGACGCAAATCCGCGCTGCAAGCCATGCCTTCGGGGAGCGGTCCGCGCCATGCCAACTCTCCGTCTATCCACCGCCTCGCTGATTGTGCCTCGCTGGCCTTCGGAACAAGGTTTTTCGGGGGATATGACGACGTGCCCATCCGCTGAAAGTTGTCATGTGCTGTCTTGCGGTGGCTTCTGGTGATTCAAGCAGCTCGCTCAACCACAGTACAGGTTCACGATCTGGACCTTTGGAGGACCTAGGCACTGATCCCATCGAGAGATTCCGAGTTTGGCCTCGTTGGTGTGCCAGGCGGCAGACAAACCTCGAGCCCAACGCGGTTTCCAGTCTGGAAGTCAGTGACACTGTCGCCGATGCCTTCCATGTCACGACTTTCGCAACGAGGCTCTACGTTTCCGAAAAGATTCCCAAATCAAAGGAACAAGGCAGAATGTACACGAAATTGTTCCGTGGAGTTATCTCAGGTGCTCGATCTCGTACTCCTTGGACTTTGTCGTCCATGGAACCGTTGAGGGCCCACTCTTCCCGTTGCAGGTGCAGGGACACTGATGCATGCGTTCCTCAGCGGATGTGACGCTCGAATCCCCCACCAATCAATCCGCTTTCCGGCTGTTCGAGAATTCCGGGGAGCTCCACCCGCTTCCGAGGGACGTTTACGGTTGACTCGGGGAAGTTGGGCACGAGCTCGCTACAAACTATTGTATCCGATGCAGCTCTTAGATAAAGATAAACGTCCGGTATTGAGCCACATACCACTAAAACTCCAAGCGTGGGCAACCGCTCCCGCGAGAAACTTAAACCTCTGCTGCTTCTCCTTTGAACGGTGTGGTAGTCTGTTGTAAGTTTCATCACCCCGACGTTCGAACGAAATGGTTGGTGGTAGTGAAGACTAAGTGTTAGCCTTGCGCATTTGGTTAGTATGCATGATGCACCTAGGTATACAGGATGGGACAGGGGTATCTAACCTGGTATCGGGTACGAGTAATGCCTGATGCCTGCTCCCGAGATCATGAAATCCAGAAACTAACCGCATTCATTCGATTGAACATGGCACGTGACAACCACATTCACCATGGCCAGTCTGCCTTGGGGCCCCGGGTTCTAACCAATAGATTTTAACCATAACGCTGAAAGAGCAAAAAAGGAAGTGTTTCAAATAGCGCTAGTAACATTTTTCTGTACCTCGTGCCATTCGGCTATGGATCAGCTGCAGTAAGCTTAACGAAGCATCACGTACACTGCATGGCAAGAGAAAGGCTGTCCTTAGAGGAACTAGACGAAATCACGAACATCATCTTTATGATTTACCTAGGTGGTTTTGAGGCAGTAAACTCTAGAAGTTTACATTCATGGGCGAAAGATAATTAGATTTAGAAGTCCCTTGTCTGCGACGCGAAACGATCACTCTTTTAAAATGTTGGCTTGTGCTCACCAAAGAATAATGTAGTTCCGTCAGTTGCATGTACCGACTTAGTACCTCTTCCTCAATTAATAGTTATACGTCCGCAGTGTCGTCTAATGGTAATATAGTGCAGTGACCCTCACGATGTAAATGACGCAACAGAGGTAAGCGGGGCCCGCATTCTTTATGAGAGTGGGAGACTAAACGCATTTATTTAATACGAAATGGCACGTAATGGTCACATACATTAAGCACGATCGACTTAAAAGGTTGGATTTGAAAACTTTAAACTTGGCAATAACGCTAGGCAAAAGTAACAGAGACTCGGTTCCCCGTCGAGGTATCATGGTCCCGTACGTGGGCATGTCGATTGGCAGTGGCCAATCTTTTCTCCAACCTTCTCCTTAAGGAGTAACTATCCTCTAGGTAAATTTAATTCCGGACTTCATCAAGTACGTTGCTGTTATCGTTGCTTTGGAATGGAATCAAGAGAGACCGCCAATCTGAGCGACAGAACTCTGAAAGTCGTCAATGATTTCCGTCCCTTCGTTCTGCTGTTCCGGATGGCTCTTTAGAAAACATGGGTCCTTAGGGCAGATCTCGCCAGCGAACCTGGCACAGAGTGTCCTACGTATATATTCTTTCCGTACTACTAATGAAGCGCCATGAAAGCTGACCAGATGCAATCTGAACTGAGGCCATGTGCTAAACATGTCTTGCTCACACTCGCGGTAGCGGTGCGATTCGCTGTGGTTTCGGAAGTCATTGACTGGGACGCAGCTCGCGCATAGCATGCAGCGGGCCAGCTTGAAGAGACAGCTGGCCTCCTCCAGATATCTACACGACCACGCCATACGGAGCTTGTGTCTAAACGATGAATTCGGGGAAAGTTCTCCACATGTGAGACATTTATTTCGAGCCCAAGCCCCTAGTATTTTCGGAAGATCCTCTACGCATTCATACCCGGGGAAGGGGGGCAACCGCTGTGGCCACCATCGAGCGACATGCATAGAATTGTAGGTTTTCCGTTGTTCCGAAGAATGGGAGTGATGTCCGGAAAAAGTGACCATTTCTGTGAAGTGTTGGGAGACGTGATAACAACGCGCAGGCCAGTCGACCAACGTCTTGCCACAGAATCCGCAATGGAGACCGGGATCGGAAGGGTCTAAGGGGGCCCGCATCTTATACCACTTCCAGGCGAGTCGATTTGTTTTTAGCATAATCTCCAAATCTGGACCGCGTACATGTTTCAGATGCACCTTTCTCAAGTGTTGAAGAAAGTCGTCTTTTCTGAAAAATGTACGTGATTCCTCGCGCTTCTGTAGGCATACGGAGATGTTGTGATCTTCCATATGAGATGCATCGGGATTGGAAAAGTCGCAGAAAAGGCATGTCTCTTGAAGAGGATCCAGGGTTAAGCAACAAACCCAGCTGTCTTGGTTGACGTGCACCGCGTCTTCATGCCGGCGCCATTCATAGGAACTTCTGAAAGTTTCCCAGCAAAAGTGCATGAAAAGGACCTTTTCTCTCCACTTGGCTCGGCAATTAGAGCGCCGGCCTGTTTTGAAAACCTCCTCCGTCCACGTCGTCGACTACGACTTGTCCGAGAAGCATTACTTAGAAGAGAATGGACGCTTCCTTGAGACAGCCCCGAGGCAGCCGAAGATGCTCTTGACGATGCTCTTGACGATGCTCTTGACGATGCTCTTGACGATGCTCTTGACGGGGCTTTTGACGATGCGGCCGAAAGAGGCCCAGTGCGGTTCAAGCTCTTCGTTGGACGGCTGGGAAGGCGGAAATGCGTGCTTTGCTGGGATGCTTTAACGAGTCTAGCAATCTTTGCGGGCTCATGCTCCGGGGGCGTAGATAAATAGGCGTCAAGGGGCGATTGACAGCATGAATCAGGGTCTTGCTCCAGTTTTTCAAGGCTTTCTCGCGATAGTCGGGGGAGTAAACGCGGACCTTCAACGTCCTCTTCTCCTGAGTCTCGTTAATGCCAGTGCAATTGGCTCAAGAGCTACAACACTCACCAGGTGCCTTCCTTCTGGCGCGCGCGTTGGCGAACCAGTTTTTGATACGCTCAGCCGACTCCCCAGTTTGTGCCGACATTTCCATATAGTCATCCGGCGACGGGTACGCATTCACCAAGAAACGTTGTTCCAGAATAGTCTTCACATTCTCTGGGATGCGACGCGGTCTCTTTTTAGGCGGGTGCACTGCTTCTGCACGATCCCCGGAAACTCCTAACTGCGCTGCCGGCAAGTGGGGAGAAGGAGCCAAATGACTCCCTGGCTCGTTGAGACCGGAGTCGCGCTGCCCATTTTCGAGAGGGTGAACATCGCGTTGTTGGCCGCTTTGGTTGGTATGATTGTCAACCGGATCATTTCGTAATGCGTGCGACAAAAGACAGGGCTCTTGGGATCCAACATTTGAAGGGCGCGACATGGATAGTTGCCTGCCCCCGGTATAATTTGGAAAGGGATCTCCAATAAACGGCGCATGTTTAGGGGGGTAGGAAGCTGTGAATGGACATCAGAAGACTGACTTGGGTGATGCTGTATTACTGAAGACACCTTACAATTCACCGTAAGATCTTCCAACAATATGTCATGTAGCTGCGCGGAGCCGCCGTATTCACGCATGATGGAGGTAGCATGGGTTGCAGGTGTTAGATTTGAAGAGGCTGTTGAATCCATGTGGTTCTGCTGAAGCGAGTTTTCGGGATGGTTACTCAGAGGCCATAGAATTTCGGAAAAGTCAAAGTCCGGCATTGAACGGAAATCGTTGACTGAGCTGTTGTCGTTTAGTCTGTGTCGTTGCGGAACGATGTTCTCATCGCTGGTCATTTGGGTATGATGCGATAGGGGAATAGGAAGACAGTGTTCGTCCACATTCATCAGCTCATACGTATTCTGTTCGACCGGGCCGTTATCGGTAAAGGCGGGGGCATTTGTTACTGGGCTCCAGCTCACTCCGATACCGAACAAGGTGTCATCGTTAATAGTGGAGTTGCGATTTGGCGTGTGGTTGTCTTCCTGTCCCATTGCCGAATTGTGCTCGCTGAGACCAGCCACCTCGTATCCGTCCTGATCACCTCCGGCAGGCAGGGGATTTTCCGCAAGCCATCGCTCGATATCTTGTTCCATGGTCAAATCCATGAGAAGGAGTTAAAAGTGAGAATAGCAGAGGAAGAATAAGGAACTTCAACGGGCGATCAGCGATGAAGAATGAAGAACCCATGGCGGGCAGAGCGCAGCCAGATATATACTCATTTGGTGGTGATGTACTGGGCTGAGGCTGAACGATGTAAAAGGCGGGACAGGGGGAAAGGCGGTGACGCCTGCTTCATCAAACTAGAGGCTAACCATATTCGTTTGTAATACGGCACGTGACATCAACATTCACCATGCGCGATCTACTTCAAGGGCAGAGTTCTCACCATTGAACTATGCGACATGGATGGCCAAAAGCGAAAAAGCCGTAACTGACAAATGTCAAATTTCCTGGGCGTCGTGCCATTTTACACATCTTGCCCTCCCTATCTTACAACAGAGTGTGTCCTCAATCATATATACAACGGAAAATGTGAAACGTACAATAGCCTTACTGATCAAACGTTTTAATATCCGGCATCATCCCCAATCCCTTCCCTTCCCCTTAATCCCTACCTCTTTCCTTTCTCTGCACATTGAGCTGCCCATATCTTACAACAAGCAAACCAGTGGTTGCGGTCACCAAGGAGCAATAATTGCTCGGCTTGTCGCAGGTTGCTCATTTTGCAACAGTGGTATTAGGAACTTCCCAAAGATAAAAATAAGAGAACATCAAAAAGGAATACCGGAATAAGAGGACACCCCCTTAACATGTTGATGGCCCCCTAGGTTGCAGTATCAGTAATTAGAGAATTTCACATAAGGCCTTACCTCGTAATGTCCTTCCTCCGAGAACGAGCATTACTGAACCAGTTCCTGATCCGTTTGGGCGTCTCTCCAGTCTGTTGCGCGAGTGCTTCACGGTCAGCTGGAGACGGTTTTGGATTCTCCAGGAAGTAATCTTGCAATATTCTCCTGGCGTGAGGTGGGATGCGACGAGTAGGACGACGTTCTTTCCCCATAAACGATGTTGGGTGGGCTTTGAGGCCTCTAAATCAGGACGGCTTTGCCTCCGAAAATGGAGGTCTCTAAGCCAGCAATTTCTTGGCATCGGAAAATCTAAGATCCGCAGTCAATCCATGTTCATTACGTAATCGTTGTCAACTAACTATTAGTTATAACTTAAGGCGGACCTGATTAGTCACGACCGCAGAGCAGTCACGTGATGTGGTCCTAAGCTTACAGGCCCAATCACAATAGCATTTCAACCAGACGATATTGCATAGGCCGTTACGTACAGCTTTCTTCAACACAAGATTTTATTCATTTGCTCGGCGATAGTACTAGGGCACAGCGTAATGCTCTAGCCGGAAATCCCAGCGCACACCTTATATTGACCTTGGAGTTGAAAGCTCCGGACTATTGAAAAAAGCCCAAACCTCCGGCCCCACCCATGAGGCTTCGCCGTTCTCCTCAGGTGCGGGTTTGTCCGCTGCCGCCTGGATGTGGCCACCATCGTGCGCCGCCCATTTGACCGGATAACCCGTCTTGCAGCCGGTGGCGGCCGTCGTTATGTGCGTTCTGCTACCAGGTGCGGGTTCCTTGGCGCCAGCCATAGAGGCACAACCGTTGTTCTTAACGAAACGGTCACGCAGCGAACGGCCGCCAGCAATGTTCAGCGTGCTGTCCTTGATGCCGTGGATCCCAAAGTAGGCGATAGGATCGTTGCCGCGGTCGCACCCCGATAGAACGCCGCCAGCAATGACCGACACTGCGCGGAACTGCTTGGCGCGGGCGCAAGCAATGGCATATGTCATGGCGCCGCCGTACGAGAAGCCGATGGAAAAGCGTTGGCCCTGGTCGACGCAGAGGCCGGCATCGATGTAGTCGTTCATGGCGTCGATAAACTTGAGGTCTGAGCCGCCGTTGTTGGCCCAGCCGCCATTTAGGCCCTGCGGCGCTACGAAGATGGCAGTCTCGTTAGCCAGCACCTGCATGCCATAGTACTTCCAATTCTTAGAACCGGTATCGCCACCGTTTGCGACTTGGTCCATTCTCCCACCCACCCAATGCAGGCCGTAGATGAGCTTGTATCCCTTGTTGTTTTGGTAGTTCTGCGGCACTCGGATGGTGAACTGGCGTTGGGTGCCACCGACCGTGATGGTCTTAACACCAGACGTGATGGTTGGGGCTGAGCCGCATCCAGAGCTGAGAGCGGCGACTGCGAAATCCGTCAGGGACACAATTCCCAAGAGAAGGTAAATGACAAGGCGCATGTTTGCGATTCTGAACGATGGATTAGAGAAGAGCAATTCACAACGCGGATAAAAAGTTCTACGAACGTTGGGAACGTTTTGGCATAAGGGGCCCCCATTGTGAATATATATATAATACGTGAGCACTGTGTGGTAAAATGGAAAAACAGTGTCCGCGATAGTTCGTGGATGAGGCCATATAATACTATATTACGGAAGTAAGACACTTAAGCTCGCTCGCTCCATGGCGGAAATCGGTTTTCGCGATTTAAATCCTCCGTGGCAGCGTAGCGGGGAGCGCCCCCGAGATTGCAAAAACGGAAAAATAGCATCGAGAATTAAAAGAACTAGCCAAGGGACAGTAGAATTACGGGGTGGAAGGTGGGGTAGGATAAGAGCACTTCAAGGAGCTCCAGTTTGCTCTACACAGTTTCGCTCAGAAACTAGTTCTTCTCTACTGCAACCTTCAATCTACTGACATTGTCTCTTGAAGATTGACTTTCCGCGCCTGCGAGCGTCAGATTTCTGGTTGATGTATGCAGGTAGAAACCATCGGGTGAATTCAATACGAGTGTGTTGTTGACTTTAGGCTTCATGTATGGTGATTTAACAATGCCTTATTAACTTATGAGGGACCTACAATCCTAGACGATTTGGACTCTCAATGCAGTCTTGCAAAGTGCCCCTACTAAACAATTACGGAACACTTCACGGTAGGTAATATTTTACATTACACGGAAGATTTTTATGTAGCGTTAGATTTGCTTGCGTCCTGATTTGGAATGTGGTCCGGTTTAGAGGGAACGTCTATTTAGGCTAAGCCGTTGATATAGGACGGGCGTAATAATAGTCGGCGTAATATGCACGTAAATACTCTACATGTTTTTGTATAGAAGTCTTGATTCAACTACGTCTACTAAAGATGTTGATCTGTTTAGTTCATAAAGTCGTAGCTATACTTTCTGCCTTCAAGCACATACATCGTGTTAAAGTATGACGTCCTTGTTGCTCCTCACGGCTCTTGCCGCCGTAGCTTCGTTGACAGAGGCCCATTGTACGACAACATTCACTCAACTCACACCCTTTCCCCGCCAAAAAAGCTAATCCTTTCCCACGTAGTCACGTTCGTTCGCATAAAGCATAACAATGAGTGGAAGATGCCACTCCAATACATTCGGTACCTCCCCTCACTTCCTCTTGTTTTCTCTTCGTTTATCTCGAGTAGCTTGCTTACCCCTTGATATTAACTTTGTCATCCTCGTTTGACTCTTACCACACTTAATTCCCACCTTTTTACTTATACAGTAGCTTTTGAACCTATTAAGCACTTTCTTTCCTACCGTCCTAAATGTTCCCCATTAATTTCGACAAGCCTTCCTACCATTAAGCCCCTAATTAGCCCCTCCCTGGTTTTTCCCCTTAATTCCCCCAGCTACGACTCTTACCTCAATAATTCACTGACCGGTACACCTCAGCAACAAAACATCCCCTTACGAGGAACAAGTCAAAAACCCCTCCGAGCGACCAGAGGATGCTTACCTAAGCCGCAAGTTCAACTGGCCAACCTACTCGATCGATCGGCCTGAATCGATCCGCTGCGGGCGCGGCAACATGGCCCACGCGTCCTCAACCGAGGTCCTGACCGTACATGCCGGAGACGAACTCGAGATCGCGCAGCAGCGGGCTGAACCATCAGATTGGACGCCTGGCGACTTTGAAAATTGTCCTGACGGGAAGGGGACCTGTTTTCCTTCCGAGGGTATTATCAGGTACGTGCTACTCTGCTTCTATTCCTGTGGAAGTTGGAGATAAGGCAAAGCACACTTGACAATCAGATCAGTGAAGCAGGATAATCTGTAACAGAATACTGATTTCTTCTGCAGAGCTTTAATCACCCAGGTACATCCAACATCCTGTTGAATCCCTATATCACCCGATCTATTTTCAAGAGTTTGTGTGCGTGCATGACATCTTTTTGACCCTGCTCAGGTCCCCTCCTCATCCACCTCTCCCCCGTCCCCACGGGTCAAAGCATCACAACCTACGACGGCACAGGTGACTGGGTTAAGATTCATACCGTCGGGCTAACCAGCAATGCTACCTCGGCCGTAAATTGGAAACTTTTCGTACAGGACACGCCACACGTACGCATCTCCCCCCTTCCTCTCCCCTTCGCCCTTGCCATTTAATTGTCCACAACTTCCAATCCCCCTAATTAATACTCAACACCAAATATCCAGATGACATTCCGCATCCCCTCTACCACCCCCTCCGGCCAATACCTAATGCGCATGGACTTAATCTGGGCTGGATCCCTCGACATCAACCAGAAGCCAGGCGACGCCGGAACGCTCGCACAGATGTATCCGAGTTGTGCGCAACTGAACGTGATCAATGATTCGAACACCAAGGTGATGTTCCCGAAGGGTGTTAAGATTCCGGAGGTTTTCATGGCCGGGATGCCTGGTACGCTGACCCATTTCATTCACGTTCCTGTTCCAAAGCGTGGTGTATTCGTACCGTAGCATTATCAGTTCTTCGTCCCACCACGCTTTCATATACGGCGATGGCCGGACCTTAGGCGTGTGTGTTATCGTGGATGCGTGCAACTAGGCGATGATTAATGTAGTTTCGTCCTCTAGCTCCTCGGCCGTTCTAATTACAGGCGCGTGCTGAGCGTATCTCTCTAAATCCTCGCGGACTGCGTTCTAGTTTGTTTTCTAATAGTTAAGCCTTAATATCTCTAGTGCTTCCTTTGTATAATTGTAGAAAGCCGAGATTATTGCCTAGTAGTCTAATCCATGTTTAAGATCGTAGGTTTAACACTTAATCATCCTGCGATGTAGGCCCTCCAAGGCTAGTGCTAGGTCAATTGTAGTCTCGTCTGCCCCCAACTTAAATGTTTTAGTGCCCCTTAGAAGCATGCTGTTCATGCCATGTTTACACATCCACTCCAGCAGCGGGGTGCCTTCCCCTTGCTAAGGAGAGAAGCTAACCGCATTGCCACCCTATAATTGGTTATAGCGGTTGAAATCTCCGCCTACAAATAGCTGTACATCGCTCCCCTACTTCTCTATTGCTTCTTCCTAGGCTAACGTGATCAAACATAGCCTCTTAGTTAAGATAGCTACATTGTGTTCCCTAGGTGCTAATACATCTTAGGGGACGTACACAGATACTACAAGGATAGTCTGCGTCTCTATTTTCAGAATTCCCGCTACTATGTTAGGAGAGGCGATGCTTATTTGCTAGAACCGCGTTTTTTGATTAACGTACATGAGGGACCTAAACAAGTGCCTAACCGTGTCTTGCTAGAGGAGGGTTAGCGTTAAGGCTGTCTAGTAGGCGTGTTAGTGTATTATTAGGCTGCCCCCTATGTTAGCAATGTAGGGTTCTGTAATTATAATTAGCTTAACATCTTTTATAGATTTATCATTTAGTATGCTTAAATGCGCTTCTCTCCTTCTGCCTGCGTTTGCTTGGAAAATTCTCATCGTCTTAGACATTCGACATTCGAGTGGGGGCCTGTGTCGCTGCCTGTCCGTTTGCTTGCATTAGGTTCGCCTTCTCTCTCCTGTATTCTAGGCAGCCTAGGTCTGTAACTGCATAGGCGTCACCGCATGCTGGACACTTTCTTTCTGTCTTGGTGCATGAATCTGTTCGATGATTACGAGAGCATTTGCCACAGCAGGTCTCTTGCACGCATCTTGATTGGAAGTAGCCGTATTAGTTGCAATTGTAGCATCTTGTGGGTCTTGGAAGCCTTTCAAATACTCTAGCAAATGCCCCTTGTCCTTTAATTTTTACCAATTGATTCTCGATTAGCTCACGCGCTTCCGTGGCGCTGGCCAGGAAAACTGCCATAGAGCCTCTTGGCTTGTTGCCTTTCGAGAGCTAGAATGCCTTCGTGATTGCTGTTGTATTGTTCTCGGTACAGAACGCCTGTGCAAAGCTCTCCTTGATAGTATACCCATCTTCCTTCACTACTGCTGCCTTGACCACGTCGTCTATCTTGACTAGATACCATTCCTCTCCCCTAGTTCTTGCCCCTTTGAACACTTAGTTAACCCATTTGTTGTTTGTCTGTAGAAGTGTCGCTTTGCTTTTAGTAGAGGTTATAACTCTTACATTGTGTCCCTGTATTTAGATGCCCTTAACGTAGACGTTCTTTAGCCTGTCGTTTGCCTCTATTGTAGATCGTATGCGCTTTTCTAGATCTAGTACGTCTTCGAGTACTGCCTTGTTCTTGTCCAACATTCTCTAGGTGTCAATGGTTATGCCTGGGGGGTTGATCTTCTCCGGCTGGCTGTTGCTGCTCCCCTCTCCTGCTGGGAACTGGCTGGCCAATAACGATGGGTTGATAGATCGCGTGAGAACCGATGCATATAATAGAGGGGAGGAATTGGCGGTCGATGGATCTGATCTGGCGGTGCTGATGGCTGAGAGACTCTCTGTTGCTCCTGCCAATTGTGCCTTAGCTTCTTCGAGCTAGGCTTTAACGTGTGCCAGGTCCTCTGTTAGTTTTCCCACTGCATTTTTAAGTTGCGCATTATCCGTTTTTAGCTCCGCGTTGCTAGTCTTGATGTCTTCCAGCGCATTCAGGATGGCTGCTAGGGACTCCTTCGGAATCGCATCCTTGTTCTTGCCTGGTGCA